>BQNB010120565.1:0-20610 GCA_026074375.1 Tanacetum coccineum | reverse complement strand
CGGGAACGAATGTTATAACATGTCGGATTTGGGATGTTTCGGGTTAGAACATCATTCATGGGCATTATTAGCAATTTATTGCATTCATGCATGTCGAGCTTCATTGCCATGAGCTTAGGAAAACGTAATTACTTTTTATGATGTTTGCATATGTTACTTAATCATACACTTGGAAATCTTGCGGTCCTACAATTGATTTACATAAACCTATGAATTCACCAACATTATGTTGACGTTTTAAGCATGTTTTTCAGGTCAATAAGGCACGAGGTGCGATGACAAGCTTTGAAGGACTTATTTAGCACATTCAACCAACATTTGGATGATGAACTTTCAGAAGTCCAAAATGTCTTCTATCAAATGGAACAGGCTGTGGAACAACATCGTATTGAGTCAAAAACATTTGAAGTTAAGATGAATCAAGTTTTGAATGAAAATGAACGACTCTTGGAACAAGTGATGTGCAAAGATATTGTGAACTTACTTGTTAATTCTTCTATGGACAATGATTCTGTGAATGTACATGAATGTCAAAAGTGTCTCAAACTTGAGACTGAGCTTCAAACAGATTTTGTTGAAAAAGAAACTTACGATAAACTGTTCAAAAGTTTTACCATTCTTGAAAAACATTGCATCTCTTTAGAAGTTGACACTCAACTTAAACAGGAAATTTTTCAAAGGGAAAATTCTGTTTCAAATCAAAGTGTTCCAAGTTTTGATCAATTGTTTGAATTAAATGAATTGAAAGCTCAGTCCCAAGAGAAAGACACGGTAATTAAGAAGTTGAAAGAGAGAATTAAATCTCTAAGTGGAAAAATGGATAAGGATAAGATCAAACAGGACTTAGAAGAGATTGAAACCATAAATATTGAATTAGATCATAGGGTGACTATTGATACAAAAGTTGGACGATCCTTGATTAGGTCCGAATTAGGTGTAATACGGATCTGTTAGGCCCCGATTCCTGTATCAATTAAGTCTTGATGTATGAGACCTGCGCACTAAGAAAACAAAGCACCGTTAGGCTTACCGTGGGATTGTCTCCCACGATTATCCTCCGGCGTGAGAGTAAGTAATCAGTTTAGGTTTTAGTAGAAAGTCAGGGTTATGAGGGCGTACCTTAGATGAGAGCCGAGGTGCTCTCTATATACTCACCAAACCCTAATGGGCTTTGTCCCATTAATTAGGTTAGTACCCAAGAGGCCCCACCGTTATTTATGCCTATTTTAAGCACCTCTCAGGAAGAGAGCCGCGGTTCTTAGGGATCTAGTCGAATTTATTAAAGCTAATTATCCCTTAGATCCACTCTTAGAATCTGCCTGTAAGTATACTAAACTAATTCAGGAGATGCTTTCTAAAATCAGTAAAACCTGTCCTAGTATCAATAGTTCTGGAGAACAATTAGTGGCTGTGACCCCGATGAACAAAGTCAAAAGCATTAGATTTACTGAGCTCGTCACATCCTCAAGAAACACAAAAACAGCCCATACCTTAAACCTAGTTTCTAACAAACCTATGTTGTCTTCTACAGGAGTAAACAGTCCTACTCAGTGCTAGCGGATTACAGCCCTTAGGCAAATACAAATGAAAGATAAGATCCAAGCAAACACAAGTAGAATTTGAAGAATAAAGTAGAAGCACCACCCTAGAAAGTTAAATCTAGTTTGAAAAAAAAAGATCATATTGTTGAACCAAAAGGAACTGCTTCTGTGCAGCATTCCAAGCTTAATGCAATTCGACTTTAATGTGTTAAGTGTAATGGTTGCATGCTTTCTGTAAATGATTTGTGTGTTATTGATTTTATAATAAATGTGAAATGCTTGTGCTAAATCTTAGATCTGTTAAGAAAAATTCAAAGAGGAAAAGTTTGGGAAACTACACGGAAAGGTGTTTACCAATATTTGGATATATTGGAGACCGTTACTGGTACGGTCCTTCACTTTAGTAGGAAATATGTGCCCATTATCTAGGATTACCACACTACTGGAAGTGCACCTTAGAAATCTCTGTCTCTAGTAATAAAAACACCTAAACCTGTCGTCACATTGGTTTACTTAAGGAAACCTAGGAAGTCTAAAACTAGTGTTCCTGTTAACAATTATAAGGTTATTAAATCTGTAACTGCTAACAATTCGGAACCTAGTCAATCCTAGGGATCCATAGTTTCCAATGTTCCATCTTCCTCTCTTGATGAATGCAGGTCGTCCAAATTGTCCTCTGGTATTTGGACTCCGGCTGCTCCAAGCATATGACCGGAGATCGCTCTCAGCTCACCAACTTCGTCAGCAAATTCTTGGGTACAGTCAAATTCGGTAATGATCATGTTGCAAAGATTATGGGTTATGGAGACTATCAGATTGGGAATGTTACAATTTCAAGGGTTTATTACGTTGAAGGACTTGGGCATAATCTATTCTCTGTGGGACAATTTTGTGATTCCAACCTCGAAGTTGCGTTTCGTCAACACACCTGCTACATTCGCAATCTAGAAGGTGTTGATTTATTAACTGGATCTCGAGGGGACAATCTTTATACACTCTCTCTTGGGGATATGATGGCGTCCTCTCCTATCTGTCTCTTGTCAAAGGCCTCTAAAACCAAGTCTTGGTTATGGCATCGTCGTCTCTCTCATTTGAACTTCGGTGCTATTAATCATCTTGCCAGACATGGTCTTGTTCGAGGTCTCCCTAAGCTCAAGTTTGAAAAGGACCATTTGTGTTCTGCATGTGCTTTAGGCAAGAGCACGAAGAAACCCCACAAACCCAAATCTGAGGACACCAATCAAGAAAAACTCTATCTGCTGCATATGGATCTGTGTGGACCAATGTGTGTCGTGAGTGTCAATGGAAAGAAGTACATCCTTGTTATTGTCGACGATTACTCCCGATTTACTTGGGTAAAATGTTGCCATCAAAAGATGAAGTTGCAGCTTTTATTATCAATTTTTTGAAGATGATCCAAGTACGACTTAAGGAAACCGTCTGACGCATCAGAACAGATAATGGAACTGAGTTTGTTAATCAGACATTGCGTGAATATTATGAGAAGGTTGGCATCTCTCATGAAACATCTGTTGCCCGCTCTTCACAGCAAAACGATATTGTTGAAAGACAAAATCATACGCTAATTGAAGCAGCCCGCACTATGTTAATTTATGCAAAAGCTCCTTTATTTCTATGGGCCGAAGCGGTTGCTACAGCCTGTTATACAGCTCACACAACAACCAATGCTAACTATATCTACGTTTATATCAAGTAAACGTCCTAATATGTCAAGTCTATGTTCTAATATCACTTTTTTACCAAATACATTATATATTTAACATACTTTCCATAACGTTATATCAAAACGGACTTTAAACGTTAACGTTTATATTAAAACCCTAACCATATGAAATTTTTCATACAAAATAGATGTACAAACCTTCAAGGCATGTATACAAGTGATCAATATATAATATTTAAATTACATTTTTCCTCCTAAATCAAAGTACAACTCATTTGAGCTCAATGTACAACACAATAAAACACAAATTCAAATAAGTTCATTTTCCATCCATTTATATTCTAGATTTCGTACAAGCTCTTAGGCATAAGTTACAAACACATAATGCTCAACATATAAACCTTAAACTATCCTAAACCCTAACCCTAAACCATAAAACCTAACCCGAAAACCCTAATATGACCTGAAACACCCTAAACCACTTTAAACCTACTTTAAATCAAGCAACCACCTCAAGCTAGCACCCTACCATCACCTTGACATCATCATTATCCACCTCCTTGCCTCCTTGCTTGCTACAACACTTGGTCACCAAGCAAACACCACCTCGTCACCTTTCTTGCAACCCGCACCCTTCACCACCACTTCACACCTTTCATAGCTAGTTTCTAGCTCTTCATACTCACCCCTAGCAGCCCTTAGTCACTACTCTACAGCCCTTAAACCCCACTCCAAGTTTACTTGGTGCCTACTCATGAAAACTTGGTCCCTAAGTCATTTCTACCACTATATATACACGCATACATTCATACACTTTCAAATCACCATTCAAGCTTCAAACCACCTCTAAATCATGTTCTAGCAGAAGTAAGGAAGTCAAGGAAGAAGTTTAGATCAGATTAGAAGCCAAGAAAACAAGAGAAGGAAGGTCTTTGATTCATTTTCAAGGTGTTCGACCCATAATAAGCTCATTCGACCCATATAAGCTCAAGTAAGCTCAATAACTTGTTCAATAAACTCATGATCTGTTTTAAATCTTTAATAAGCTTTCTTAAGATCATATACAAGCTCTTGTTAAAAGCCTTGAACAAAAAACTATACGGTTTAGTTTTTCCTAAAACCAAACGCACCTTAAAACCCTAAATCTTATTTTTCATAAACTCAATAAGCTAAAAGCTACAAGCTATTGTTATAAGCTATTTCTATAAGCTTTTTAACCATTCTTATAAGCATTAAAACTAATCTTAAAAGCTTAAACCCATCGGGTTAATTATTTTAAACCAAATGTGCCCATTTTATGATTTTAAGCTCATAAGCTCTTTTGATAAGTTATAAGCTCGTAAAACTTATTTATTCTAACTTATTTTAGCTTATTTTAATAAGCTATAACCTGCAAATTGTTTTCTACATTGAAAATACCAAGTTTATGATTTTGAACTTGTTTTGCAAATCGAATCCATGCAAGGGGTATATATTGTAAATATTTTGAAATTATAACTAGAGGGGCTGAAAATGTAATATTCCTAAAGTTATAACTACAAGGGCTTATTTTGCCATTCTTTAAAGATAAGGGTTTAAAGATTTTAAAAGTTATATTAAAAGGGTTAATTTAATAAAAATATATATATATTAAGGGTATATATTGCTATTTTTGCATACTTAAAAATATAAAATATAATATTTCTATATTCATTATAAAAATGTATATTAATATTATAAGACTCGATTTTATTAAAACCCGACACATTTATCGTTATTAATCGTCGATCGACGCATTATAAATCAATTATATTATATATTTAACGTAATTTATCATCGACTATCTTTTGAAAAAATTTAAAATCTTATCGTATCACGTTACTAGGGAATTTCATGTGAGGGGTTTCATTTGAGTATACGTTTTGACGAGTTTGCTGGATTTACGATTTAAAGTGTCCTGGCTCCTCAAACGTTTACTACATGACCTTTGAATTATGATAGCCCGAACAGTGATACAATATTTCCATAAATTAATAAATCAAAGTAATATGTATGTTAAACTTCATGAAGTTTTGAAACATAAACAATCAAACTAAGACTTGACATATTACCCCATGTTGCGTGACGAGGCCATTACTTTCATTTGATATACTTTTGCCATCAATCAGATTTCCCTATTAAGGTGAGTTCATAGCCTCGCATTTTAAAATTTTGAAATATTTCATAAACCCGCGAGGGGGATACATCCTATAAACCATGAACACAAGTGTTTTTCCAAATGTATGCTATTCTGATGCATTATTGCCTAAGTCCCTACTTTTTCCATTAAGACCCCACTATCATGAATCGTTAATTACTCTTCGAAGTAAGCGCGAATGCTGTGAATAGATCTATTTGGGACTAAACTCCCCCGTTGGTATACTTGTACTTTTGGTAACCAAACGCACTTCATTTGAATAAACTATGCGGGTGTTTGGCAAAGGCACCCGTTGGGGGCAACTACTTGTGATTATTGATTATCTCAAGGCTTCGGTGTCATGGGCTTAGGGCAATAATATTGTTTTCTATGATAATTGTATCTGCATTGCAATTATTACTATTATAGGTGTATAACAACGTAACCCACTATTTATGATGACTTGTATTCAAACTGTTTATCATAAACCTATGAATTTCACTCAACCATTGTGTTGATCTTTTTAGCATGTTTATCTCAGGTAATTGAGCAACTTATGGCACGGAGTGACACGAACTTGAAGATGGCTAAACTGTTATCATTCAAACTTTATGTTTTTAGATTTTGGGACATCTTTTTGTAAAACTCTATGAATAAATAAATGATAACTAAATTTTCTAAAACGTCTCTTTATGAGTCGTTTTCTATGATTATGCCTGTTGTACTATAAAATAATACCCCAGATTAGCTTCCACTGCTATATTTGTCAAAATGAGGGTGTTACAATGGAAATGGACCGAATACAACTGATAACGTGTTTTGGATTAGACAGATGGTCTAGAATGACCGAAATTGATGTTGGTGTGATGGTTGATCAAAAGATCAAGAAAGTGGTGGTGTAACAGAATAACAAAATTTGTAACTGAAAACTGTTTTGTAACTGAAAATGGCGAATAGTTGCCAGGATAGTGCACTGATACCAATTGAAATGAACTTGTTCTAGAAATCATAAAGAAATGAAGAACACATCTCAATGGCAACAATCATCTAGAAATCCATAAGAATAAGAAACAGGATTTGAAGAATGCTTGTTATGGGTTTATTGAATTATTAAGTGTTTAGAGAGAATTACAGGTGAGAATGAGTTTACAAAACAGAATAATTCTGAATTACAAGAGTGATAGGGTATTTATACTAGTTTGAGAATGTAACTACTTTTCCCACCAAAACTGATAACAGACTTTTAACGAATGTTAACTTTTGTTGACTTTTCTTGTGAAATTCATTTTTGCACGTATATCATTCTAATGGGGTTCACTGCTAGCTCTTTCTTTGCCTTTTATGTTGGCTTTTCTTAATCGGTTGACTTTTCAACTATTCATAATTGCATATTCTAAGAAAGTATCAAGATGCGATTTTACGTGCACTTCGCAAGTTAATAAGAGTTGGTTGCGATCACCTATTCATGTTATGTTCTTTTCTTGCACATATTTTTTTAACAGTGATACAAAAGAGAATATGATACAAATCATAATAGTAAATGTAAACGGAAATTTGGGGACTCCTATGTCCTCATATTGAACCATGAGTTGACCATATCTTCAAATGCAAAGTTTATCACATACAATCGTTATTATTTACATTTCAAATGAAAAGATTGCAAAAGCACGTGTATTATACGGGTCTTAAACTAATTTAATAAAAATAAAACAATGTTTAAACTTGAATGGTTTTGTTTATTCATGTAAAATCTGAATGACCTACTTTAAACATATTCATCATCTAGTGCCTATTGCTGAGCTCTTGTAGTATCCATGATTCTGCTAAGATAGGATCAATACATTTTATGTACAACCAATTTTATACAATATACTATAAAGACCTATTGAGTGAGCACGTAAAGTTGATTCATGATGGGAACGTTTCTTAAGAATTTAGGAACTTTAAGACTTTTTGCACTTATTAAGATCTATCCATTTAAAAATGACAACTTGAGCTAACTTAACTTGTTTAGAGTGTATAATTAACCAATTTTAATTAACTCCCTAATTAAGATTTTTAAATTGAAAATTTGATCTTAAGTGTTTTGGGTCTTGGAAGCAAAAATGATTTCTAAGGAGAAACTAGTTGTTTAGTTCCTTATAGAATCAAGTTGTTAGGTTCTTTAATGAGAACAAGTTGTTCGGTTTCTTAAGAATGAAATATTTCGTTCCAACAAATAAAGTTGTTCGTAGGTTCTCTCACTACCACAGAGTGTATGGTTTCCATAACCTACAAGGAGTTGTTCAGTTCGCTTCTATATAAAGTTGTTCCGAGTCCTACTACAACATAGTTAGATTCGGCTATATCCTACCTACTAGAGAGTTGTTTGGTTCCTTCTAACCGCAGGGTTGTTTGGTTGCTTATAACAACAGAGTTGTTCGGTTCCTTGAGACACATGAGTTGTTCGGTTCCTTAATGCACTTAGTTGTTCGGTTCCTTAACCAAGCAGGTTTTATGGTTCATTAATGAAACAAGTTGTTCAGTTCCTAAACCAAATAGGTTGTTCGGTTCCTTAACTAATCAAGTTGTTCGGTTCCATTTCGAAATTTGCACAATAGTGAATTTTAAGCATTCTCACTTGTTTTTTTAGCATTCATATCATGGGGATAACATTTAGGCTCAACTATAGCAACACTTAAAACACCAATTTCTTCAAGATTTTACAAGAAACGAGCATGTGCACATTAAACACATAATTCAAGAAACTACAATCAAGGGAGCGATTTTACCATTCAAACATATCCTAGAATAAATAAGCACGCATTGTATTACAAAACCCACATACTTTATACATCCTAGTTCAAAAACCCAATATTTTCGAACACACTATTTATCATAAATCATACAAATGTTACCTACACATAAAACTGTATTAAACAAGTGCTAGGTCAACACTCAAACTTCAAAACCTCATCAACTAATTTGAAGTTTAAAACCAACTTTGATTTTCAAGAACCCTAATTTGAAAATTAGGGATTTTGAGATCAAACTTGGATGAAAAAAACCAATTCCTTTGAGATGTGAGTAGTTTAGGTGTAGGGGAACACTTTTCTTTTATACCTTAATGCACAAAATTTCTTAAAATGATGAGATGAAGAGAGACGATCGAGTGAGGGGAGTGTGAGGAAAAAAAATATGTCAACTGTGGTGTTTGTGTACAGTAAGGTAGTGTGGAGATATGGGGTATTAACCCAAAATTTGACTTATAAACACAGGTTGCCCCTCAAGTTTTACCTTTAATCAATTTTTACATAATTAAGTTTTATAAGGCATACGCAAGATAAACAAAAGCACAAATAGTCCCTAATGTTCAAACTATCATACTTATAGACTTAATTTTTACAAAAATTCTCCCTAAAGGCATAAACACATAACATTTAAGGCACACGAAAGCTAAGCACAATTATCTTTCCTTAAATGATATTCCATTATTGTTTAAAAACCTTTTTCCCTTTAAGCACATTTTATTATTAAGAAGATATTTGACATTTTCTCCCCCTCAAACAATGACCCGTTTTCTATTTAAAGAGCTGTAGTCATTGTTTGAGAAGTCAAATGTCATAGAAGAAACATTTTCTAATGAAGCAATGTTTTAATTTAAAAAAAAACAAACTCCATAGCAAATAAGATTTCTCTTATTTTTGCTCATACCGACTGACAACTTAACACGTAACAACTTATGATAATATAGGAAGCATGGTTTGTGTTTGCAAGTAAACACAAGCCTTTGCATGGTCATAAATAGATCATTCGCCCGAGAATCCATTCTAGTTATAGAATGTCAATTTTTCTTTTTGAAGTACTATGCCTATAAGATAATGACCAGGTTGCTATCTGAAATAATGAGGCAAGCAAGCATTTGGCTGTTTTGAAAACATTGAACTTCATGCTCGATACTTCATTACAAGCCTCGTAATCATATTGAATGAACATTTCAAAGAACTGTAAATGTTATCGATTTTCAAAGACCTTTCATTAGTTACCATATCATTTAAATTTTTCTCATTTTTTAATTTTTTCTTGTTTTTTATGAATTTTATATTTTTGTATCTTGTTTTTATAAAAAAATTTTGAAAAATAAAAAATCTTTTTGGTTTTTATGGTTTTAATATATATACATATGATACAGGATATTTGAAAGGTACCCACAACTATTCATTCAACTTCATCTGACAATTGTTTCAGAGTCTCCGGCGTAAAACTCCGCATTCCCAGCTTGTTGATAAGAAATTCAATTCTTTCTCTTGCAAGGGCTTTTGTGAAGATGTCCGCCAGTTGATACTCCGTATTGACAAAGTAAAGTTCAATCACCCCATTCTCCACATGCTCCTTTATAATGTGAAATATGATGTCTATATGCTTTGACCTGGAATGTTAAACATTGTTGCAGCTTAAGGCTATAGCGCTTTTGTTATCATAGTACATTGGAATTTTATTGAATCCAATGCCATAGTCGGTAAGCTGTATCGCATCCAAAAGAAATTGAGCACAACATCCCGACATAGCAATATAATTCAACTTACCTACTATATATCGCAACGCTTTTCTGGCTTTTTGATGACTACTATTAAGTCTACCTCCCAGAAACTGCATATCTACCCTGAAAGATTGCTATACGGCGTGTATCTGAAACCAGCAGATCCGCTTCTGCAATGTTGTTAGTAGCAATTGAGAATCCTTCGTTATACCATATTCCCCAGATTGACGGTTTCCTCTTAGATCCGAAAGGATCCTTTCGACCTGCATGTAAGTGCTTTTACGGTAGCCTAGCCTGAAACCGGCAACAGCCTGACAGGCACACATGCATATAGAAAATTATAGGTCAGGTCTACTGGCTGTGAGATAAAGGAGGGTGCCAATCATGCCACAATAGTGTGATGATCAATGACTTTCCTTCTTAATCCTCCATCCAGTTTAGGATTTCTCCACCATGGGAGTATCCACTGGGTTATAAGAGTCAAAACCGTATTTCTTTAAAGATTCAAGGGCATATTTTGACTGGTTAATAAAGATGCCTTTGGGATTTTGAAAAATCTGTAGTCTTAAGAAAAATGAGATTTTGCCCATCATTGACATCTTAAATTTTGAACACATGATTTTAAGCAAATAGGCCACAAAGTTCAGGTGTAGATGCAGCAAAAATAATATCATCTAATATACTATGTACCAATAAGAAGTAATATCCTGATGCTCTTCCTACGGATGAACATAGTAGGAAGATCACTAAGCTTGAGAGAAGTCTTGGGATAAACGAGTAACGAAGACAACATGTCCATACCACTATCGCGTAGGACTTGTTTTCAACCCATAAAGACTTTCTTTAGCTTGTAACACGGTGATCAGGATTATCTGGATACCACATAACCAAACGCCTACTGGCAAACATTAAACTCTTCTCCGCAATTACCATTCAAGAATCGCAGTCTTGACATCCATTGGTAGACGACCATGTTCATGTGAGCGACAAACGCGGGAAAATCCTTATATCCTCCTAATCTTTCAACAAGCAAAAGACGTCTCAAAATCAATTCCCTTCTTCTTGACGGTAACCAAGACCACTAATTCGATCCTTGTTCTTTAGAATACCTCCCAGTATTCGTCTAGCTTCACTTTGTAGATCCACTTCAAAGTAATAACCATAACTTTGTCTGGTTGGGTAAAAACAGCTCCCATACATCAAGGGTGGTACGAACTCATGTGAGCTCTTCTTGCATTGATTTTATCAGCAAGGTTGAGTCAAAAGCATCTATATACGATCTTGGGTTCAACAAAGTAAAGAAAAGCATCGTAGTAACAGTAAAAGGGCTATAGCTTGCTCATAGAATTGTAGCCTTGTGGAAACTGGTCTAGCGAGTTCACCGATTATGTTTTCAAGTGAATGATCCTTAGTCCATTTGCTACTATGTTCAAAAATTTAGTGATCGGGATGCACAATTGTATGATAGAATCCGACGATTAAGATTGATCAGAAGGATTTCTTAATTGGATACCAAAGTACAGATCATTACCATATGTGCAATTTCAATATCAGATTGTCTTCTTCAACATCGTTAAGGAAATGACGGGAGGTTTGAGTTCTGGGTTGTTTGAAGAATGACTTGATGATGGTGTATCTTGGTCAAGCATTTGTTAAGAAGGGTGAACCAGCTGATACAGCGGAAACTAGAGCAACTACTTCATGAATTGGAGCAACAACTTCAGAGGCTGAGTAATCAACACTGGGTGGAGAGTGAGTAATTCATCTAAGATAGGTTGAAACAAAATATCCTAATCTATTCTTGACGGTGGTACAAACGGTGTTGAAGGAGGAGGGTTTGGCACGAGTCCTGAACTAATTGTTGCAGGAGTCATTTCATAAAGTGCGGGTCCTGAACTGCTGTGTTCAGAAGGCCATCAACAGTCAGCTCATCAAAATCTACATGAATATGTCCTCAAGGATTCGCCTGTGTACGTCGTGATTAAAATCAAAATGATTTCCTTTGAGGGTTCATAGCAATGAAAATACCAAAATTAGCTTACGTTGTAACCTTACCCAAGTTCGCAACAAATCCTTTATTTCCGAATAGCAACGTGCACCAAATACAGGAAAAATGATAAAGTTTGAGTCTTTCATGTAAAACTCCATAGGTGTTTTTGTCCGTGACGAAGACGTACGATGGAACGATTTTGGGTGTAACATGCGGTAGCAACTGCTTCTACCCATAAGAATAACGGAGCTTTTGCATAAATCAACATTGTGCGGCCTCTTCAATTAAACGTACATTCGCGTCTTTCAAATGATACTATTATTGTTTTGAGAGTGAGCAACAGATGTTTCATGAGAGATTCCAACCTTCTCATAGTATTCACCTAATGTTTGATTAACAAACTTAGTTCCATTATCGGTTCTGATCGTCAGCAGTGTCTTAAGGGCCGCACTTTATCATCTTGGTAAACTGATTATGAAATCTGGAGCTTCATCTTTTGACCTTAAGCACTTAACCCATGTGAATCGAGAGTAATCATCAACGATGACGAGGATGTACTTTTTTTCATTAACGCTTGCGACACGCATTGGTCCATAAAGACCCATGTGCAACAGATAAAGTTTTTCTTGATTGGTGCCTTCAGATTTAGGTATGTGGGGTTTCTTCTTACTTTTACCCATAGCACAAGCAGAACACAGATGGTTATTTTTGAATTTAGCTAGGAGACCTCAAACAAGACCATGTCTAGCTAAATGGTTAATAGTACCAAATTTCAAATAAGATAAACGTCGGTTGCCTAAGCCAGACTTAGTATTTGAGGCCTTTGACAAGAAACATATCGGAGAGGACCCATCATATCATCAAGAGATAGAGTACACAGATTGTTGCTCGAGATCCAGTCAATAGGTTCAACACCTTCTAGATTACCTATGAAGTAGTATGTTACAAAAAGCAACTTCAGGTTAAAACACATAATTATCTTAACGAAAGAATAAAGTTAATTATCAAGTCCTTCCACATAATAAACCCTTGAGATAGTAACATTTCCAATCTGATAATCACCATATCCCATAATCTTTGCCATGTGATCATTTCTGAATTTGACTGTACCCAAAAACTTATTGACGAAATTGGTGAGCTGAAGAGCGATCTCCGTCAATGCTTGGAGCATCCAAGAGTCTAAATACCTCTAAAAGAGAACAATTTGTACGACCTTCATTCATCAAGAGAAGAAGATGGAACCTCGAAACTATGGATCCCCAAGATTGATTGGTTTCCTATTGTTAGCAGATAACAGATTTAAGAACTTAGATTGTGTCTTAACAGATACATTAGATTTGATATTTCCTAGGTTTCCTTGATAACCAATGTTAGCAATCAGGTATATGTTGTTTCATTACTAGAGAAGTTGTGTACCAAGGGGACTTCAGCATTTGTTGTAATCCTAGTTAACAGGAATGATTTCCTACTATAGTTGAAGTCGCGACCATTATTTCTCCAGAATGTATCCAATATTGTAAACACACTTTCCTTGTTGGTTCCATCTTTTCTCTTGAACATTTCTTAACATGATCTAGATTTTTCTACGAGCATTCACATTATTGATAAAATAAAAAACACATAAATCATGATTATCAGAAAGCATGCAACCATTACACTTAACACATTTAAGTTCATAATTCGCATTAAGCTTTGAAACTTGCACATGAGCAGTTCCTTTAGGTTGAACAACAAAACTTTAATTTTTAAAACTAAATTTAACTTTCCTAGGGTGGGTGGGCTTCTACTTTATTCATCTGAGTAAAAAAAAACTACTTGGTGTTTGCCAAATCTTATCTTTCTTTGTATTTCCTGTAGGAGGCTGTGATCCCTACCACAGTAGAGACCGGATTTTACTCCTATAAGAAGAAACAACATGAGGTTTGTTAAAACTAGGTTTGATGTAGAGAACTGTTTTGGTAAAAGATATGTATCCACGATGAATTGAACGGGCTGTGAATCTAACTCTTATTGTCCTTTTAGTTCCTTTGGGGTTATAGCCACTAACTTTCCATCAGTATTGTTGACACTCGGGCAGGTTTTACTGATGTGTGTAAGCAACTCCAGAATTAGTTTAGCATACCTATAGGCAGATTCTAAGAAATGATCTAGTTGTATATTTTGATTTATCAAGTTCAACTAGAACCCTAAAAACTGTAGCTTCTTCCTTGAGTGTGCTTAATATAGGCAAAGCGAGCTTCTTTTATTAAACAATTAGGGGTTATTGGTTTCCACTCAATCTTAATCATTTCTGGAATCAACTAGGGTGTTTTGTAACATCATTATCAACTAGAGCATTCATTATCAACTAGAGCTTTTCCTTTAAGTTTCCTTAAATCATCCTTGAGAGCTGTAATTACCAAAACTTTTTCCTGAAGACTAGCATTTAAATCAGAGATTTCCACAGACTTTAGATTGACTTGATTAATTAAATCATCACATTGTTCTTTTGATCGAATACGTGCTGGTTTAATCGAGTCATAAAGTTGCTTATAGGTCTGTTTCAAATGCTCATTCTCAGCAATAAGCTTTGACACCCTATGATCCAATTCAATATTTATTGTTTCAATCTCCTCTAAGTCCTTTTTAATCTTATCCTCATTCATTTTTCCACTTAGAGATTTAATTCTCTCTTTCAACTTCTTTATGACCGTGTCTTTCTCTTGGGACTGAGCTTTCAATTCATTTAATTCAAACAATTGATCAAAACTTGGAGCACTTTGATTTGAAACAGAATTGTCCCTTTGAAAAATTTCCTGATTAAGTTGAGTATCAACTTCTAAAGAGATGCAATGTTTTTCAAGAGTGGTAAAACTTTTGAACAGTTTATCGTAAATATCTTTTTCAACGAAATCCTTTTTGTTGAGAAGCTCAGTCTCAAGTTTGAGACACTTTTCACATTCATGCACATTCACAGAAGCAATATCCATAGAAGAATTCACAATAGTGTTTATGATATCTTTGGTAATAACTTATTCTAAGAGTCGTTCATTTTTGTTCAAAACTTGATTCATTTTAACTTCAAATGTTTTTTACTCAAAATGATGTTGTTCCACAGCCTGTTCCATTTGATGGAAGACATTTTGGACTTTAGAAAGTTCATCAATCAAATATTGATCAAATGTATTAAGTAAGTCCTTCAGAGCTTTTACAAATGGAATTATTTTATCCCTAAAATAAGCTTTTGTATGTTTGAACCCCCACGAGCCTTCAGTGATGGCTGTGGGTGTGGTTCTTTCTTTGACAACCATGTCAAAACCAACAAGATGGTGTTTAAGTTTCTTCAAACTCGTATTAACCATGCTGACTTTAGGAAGTTCTTTTAGAATCTCAACTTTGGTGGGTCTACTAGAAACAGTGGGTTCTAGAGAATTCACAGAATTCTAAGACTAAAAGGCTTGTTCAGGAGATAATTCAATTTGTGGAACAAATCGTGTTTCAAAATCTTGAGAAAGTTGATTAAGGATAGCATAATCGACTGGTGTAAGATTTATCTTGGTACAATTAACTACATGGGTTTTCAATTGTTCAATCACAGATAATATCAGTGCATTTTGTTGTGCAAATGAGTTAGAATTCTAAATAGTTGCCTGTCGTGATTCTATCACATAATAAGAATAAGGAATGATATTGCTATCACTAGTTATTTCAGTCTCTGAATGGTTCACAACATTCAACTATTTAGAAGACGGCATCGCCTGCACAGCTTGATTAATCATATTGTTATCCATATTATCATGATTGTGTACCTCAGGGAGAGCATCTGAACCATAATGAGATAAATTTGCCATGAGAGCAACTTTGGCAGTGTTGAGTTCATCACAATCAGCGTCATATACATCTAAATCATCAGCTTGATAAGCTGCATTATGAGTAATAACGGTCTGTATGGCTTGACCTTCTGCAATTCATGGATCTGCTAAAAATGCTAACTCTTCCTCATGTAGAATTTAAGCATTTGCTTGAACTTGACCAGCAAACTTTATCTTAAACCTTGAATCATCCGTTTCCTTTTTGTTTAGTGCACTATTTGGAATGTTGTCCTTACCCTTGCAATTGTAATAAATCACAGTTCCTTTGTTTTCCTTAGAATTACTTCCCACTGGTCAATGGGTGTAGGTCTTGTAGTACCCACAACAAAAGATAGTTTGGTTTCCCCCTTTCCCCTAGACTGGGTTGTTAAGGTCTCTCTCCATCATTAATGTAGCTTAGTGCCTTGGGTTTGACATATCTAAGCTGGTTATGGTAGTAGGATAGCGAGAAAGTGACAACAAACAGCTCAAGAAATATTTCATTAATTGATGGCATTCAATGGGTCATTACCTTTCTTTTTTTTTTTTTTTATTTTTTTTTTTTTTGGAACACTAGAACAATTAGACCTGAGTCTGGTTGGGGAAATTCAGGTTGTTGGTTAACTGTGGGAGCATATTTCAATTGAGGGATGAATGATGATGTAGAATAAACGTTATGGTGAACCGATGATTGAAAATCATTAGATGGATAAGTGATTGAAAGAGGTGTTGATGATTGATTGTTTGAGTATTGTTGAGACTGATAAGGTGAACCATGCTGTGGAGACTGATATAGTGAAACTTGTGGTTGAAATTGAGAGTTTTAGTATGACTTCTAATGAGTTAGATAAGGAGACTGTGTCATCTGATGGGTTGCAACCAAAGCAAGCGGATCTGAGTTTCGTTCATGCATTAAACGAACTTCATTTGCATGAAATTCATGTTGTCCCAAGTAAAAATGAAGCTGATCAATGTTAGATGTGTGTAAATCCTGAACCAGTTTGACATCTGTCACAAATTTGCTTTACTCAGGAGGAAGAGTATTCAAAAACTTAGTGTTCACTTGAAATTGTGCCAGTTTCATATTGTAGATGTTCATGTCATTGAGTAGCAGTGAAAATCTTAAGTAGAAATCACGTAGTGTTTCCCTCTTCTTATAACAAACTTAACGAATTCATCATAAAGCTTACACTCTCTTTCCTATTTCGTCAATGAAGTTCCTTGCATGAGAAGTTGAATTCTTTCCCAAAGTTCTTTGGCGACTTTATGATTTCTAACAAGTGTATAGACCTCTGGTGGTAATCCTTGGAGAATGATATTGGTTGCCTTGACATCATAATCAGCTTGAATTGCTTCCATAGCAGATAACTCAGTATATTTTTTTGGTCTAGTCACTCCATTCTCCTTAATTGTAGGCTAGATGAGTGGACCATTCTCAATGGATTCAAGGATCATTCATCCATGTTATCTATTCATCATGTATAGCTCCATCCTGCTTTTCCAAGAATCGTACATATTCTTTTCCAACATAGGTGGATGATTATCAGCACCCGAAAGAATCGCTTTGTCAGCAAGAGTCGTCATTGTGAAAGTTGTATGTTAATAGATTACTTGTTTGATCGAACGGTGGAAGAAAGAAATTGTGTTTGATTAAGTTATCTTTTAAGTGTTTTATGTCTTTATACGGGATTTTACAATTCTTGACAAAACCGAGAAAAACAAGTTAATGTTTCACGGGATTTTACAAGTCAAAGAAATAAATTGTATAATTTGGAAACTTGAGTTGTTCGGTTCCAACTAAACTCAGTTGTTCGGTTCAGTTCTTCGGTTCTAACTAAACTCAGTTGTTCGGTTCAATTTTTTGGTTTCATCTAAGCTTCAGTTGTTCGGTTCCAACTAAACTCAGTTGTTCGGTTTCAACTAAGCTCAGTTGTTCGGTTTCAACTAAACTTCAGTTGTTCGTTTTCAACTAAGCTTCAGTTGTTCGGTTCAGTTGTTCGGTTCCAACTAAACTCAGTTGTTCGGTTCAGTTGTTCTGTTTCAACTAAGCTTAGTTGTTTGGTTCCAACTAAACTTCAGTTGTTTGGTTCAGTTGTTCTGTTATAACTAGCTCGAAACTCAACTTTTAAAAACACAAACAAGACACCTTTTTAATGGTTGTTTTGCAAAAATTCTTGTACAACTAGTGTTACTAACCCTATAGGAACAAGAAAAATGGAAACTTTAAGGGTTTCAAGCCGAAAAATTAAAAATCAAGATTTTGTTCTTTATAAAAGTTTTTGAACACAAAAAGTAACCAAAATGATGTTTTTCTTGATTCTAAGCTTATACACCTATATCCTAAAGATACTAGATCAGATTTACCAAGGTAAATGATCCTTTAGTGTACACAATAGCTTCGAAAACAAAGAAAGAACAAGAAAGGGACGAAATTTTGCAAGAAAAATGAACCAAAACAAAACAAACACAAAGACTAAACACACCACTCCATGGCTCTTGATACCAATTAAAGACTAATCTAATACCATACCTCTCCATGACAAGGAAAGGTGTATAAATACCCTTTTGGCCGGCCCATGGATAGGCTTTACATAGGCTTTCCATGGGTTTTTCCTAACTTTGGTCTAATTAGATTAATAACATTAAATTTGACTAACTACGGGCTTTGACTAACTATTATTGGAAGTGACCGATACTTTTTGTGTTTCTAACATAATCGAATGGATCAAGATTCCTAATGTGGAAATAAATGAAATAAGATTGCACGTCTTCTCAAAATCGCTTATTAGAGATGCAAAGACATGGTGGAACAATAAAATAAATGAAACAACTATTACCTAGTGTGAACTGAACGATAAATTTTTTCATAAATATTACTCATCGTCCCAAACTTGCAATAGCAGAATCCATGATAACCTGGACAACAGAATGGACTACATTGAATTTATATATTGGCTGGCATCAAAGTTTGATAACTATTGGGAAATTGACAAAAATACCAAAAATGGGCTATGGGAATTTTATGTGAGCGAGCGTATTAATGGAACGATTGGCGACCTTGACGAATACAAAGAACCATGCAAAAAGACATGTTCGGATACATTTTATAAACCCTATTTAGATGCACAGGAAGCAAAAGATATCTACAAAGTTATTAATAGGGAATATTCTCCGATACCAATCCCCGCCCATCGCAACGTAGACAACCTAGACGATCTGTGCAGAATTGAAGAATTCACAATCATATGACATTTAATAGGGGATGATGAAGAATTCGTTACTATAAGTCCAAGCAAAATTAATATCGTTAAAAATTTATATTTTACTTAATTTTTCCCGCCAAAAAGTGTCGCTAAAAAGGTGTCGTCGAATTTTTTTTTACTCTATTACCAAAATTTGAATTTGATGTAAAAATAAGTTAAAAAGGCTATAGAAAAAAGATTACAAATTACTTAATTTTTCCGCCAAAAAGTGTCGCTAAAAGGGGTGTCGTCTGGATACTCTTTGTTTTTGTTTTTTATTTAATCAAACCGCCTCCTATCAATTAAGCAAACCGCCGCCTATAGATTAACCAAACTGCTGCTTATTATTTTAATCAAACCGCCGCTACAAATGAGCAAACCGCCGCCTGAACTGAACCAACTCGCTGCCTAATTAAATACGCAAACCACCGTGTAATTAGACTAACTCGCCGCCTTGAATTTTGAGCAACTCGCCGCCTATGAGTTCAACTCGCTGCCGTCTTTTCACCTTTTATAGGACCTTACTGAAACTATGATATGGTATATGCTGAAAAAGACTTGTGTTGAACTTATCCGGGCATTCTGAAGCCCTGGTCAACACACTTTTTGCTCAAGGACTCATCTTGGAGAATTATCACGAGCAAAACATCAGGGAGTTTTTCGTTCTAATTTTATTTTCCCTTTTTATTTAATTATTTTATCTATACAAAGAGTACGTTGTATAATTTAAGTGGGGGATGGAGAATTAGAGCGTACTTGTCTTTATTTTTACAAAATAACATGCAAAGTGCTTAAAAATAGGCAAAATTTTAAAAAAAAAATTAGCATTACTTTTTATAAAAATTACTAGTTACATTACCTAGCGCACTATAACCCTTGATACATATTATGAGAATTAAGCCTATTCCGTTTCCAACTGTCTATTAAAAATTCCACAAAATTATGAGTGTGCCGGTGATGTAGTAGACATTAGAACTTGGCCTGGTATATCACTCGAGACCGCCATGATTAGTACTATGGATTTAGATGGAAGAACATGTTCAACTGATAAATTTCTAGGATTAAACCAAATAGCCTATATGTCGTAAAAATAACTAACCACATGTTGGGATTCTTGATTTGATGAGACAAAATAAATAAAAGAATGAAACAAAAGGACTAAATCTGGCAACTATGTAATTCTACAAAGATGGAAGAGTTTGAAGAATTAATGAAGATTTGGTCAAAGATTTACAAGATAAAGACTAGGAAAGTATTTAATGTGATTTAAATAGTTTCCTTATCTATTGATTTACTTCCTTTGTAAGCCATGATCTCTCCCTATATAAAGAGATCATAGGCGTGTAGTTTTATCAATCCATCATAGTTAGATCTCTCCCAATGAGAGTCTAATAGTTAGTTTATGTAATAGTTAGTAGTTAGTTTATAGACGTGTTACAGTTAGGTAACGTACTAATAATATTAAGGCATGAACGTTCGGTTAAAACCTTGTTTAATAACTTATTGTTCTTTAATTTCCGCTGCGTATATAAGTTATTTGTAAAACATATCCTAGATGGGCTAAACGATTCCACAATTGGTATCAGAGCGGGTTGCTCTCGATATCTAGGGTTCGATCAAGGTTTTCATGTCGTGTTTATTTTCTAATT
>BQNB010120564.1:0-19516 GCA_026074375.1 Tanacetum coccineum | reverse complement strand
TGCTCTTTTTGATGATTTTATGAGTTTGGAAATGATGAAAAGTGAAACTTGTAACAAGTGTTTAGATCTTGAAGCTGAGCTTGTCAAAAGGAAAAATATGATTGAAAGAGATGTATACACTAAACTTTCAAATAGTTTTTCAAAACTTAAAAAACATTGCATTTATTTAGAACTAGACATACAACTTAATCAACAAATTTTTCAAAAGGATAAATTCTCTAATAATCAAAATGCACTTGAAATTCCAAAATATTTTGAAAATAACAATTTGAAAGCTCAGCTACAAGCTAAAGACACTATCATTTGTAAGTTGAAGGAACATATCAAATCTATGAGAGAAAATAACAAGGAAGAGAAAGTGAAACAAGAAATGGATGAGATTGAAACCATAAACATTGAATTGGAGCATAGTGTGGCCAAATTACTTTCTGAAAACGAGTGTTTGCATAAAGAAATTGAGCATTTGAAAAAGATTTACAAAGATCAATTTGATTCGATTAAATAGACACGTGCTCTTTTTAAAGAACACTGTGACTCTTTGATTGCTCAATTAAACTCTAAGTCTATGGAAAATGCGGATTTAAAAGGCCAAATTCAAGAAAAGGTTTTTGTGACAACAACATTACAAAATGAATTAAGGAGATTAAAAGGTAAACTTGCGCTTGATAATGCCACCACAATAACTAATGCCATCGCTATTGCTCCAGGAATGTTCAAGCTAGATATAGAACCTCTTTCTCATAGACTTAATAACAATAGGGATGCCCATGAGAATTATCTGAAGAAGATTATAGAAAATACTGACACCATACGTGGACTTGTAGAACATGCTAAAAAATAAAATCCTAGTGAACCTCTCTTAGACTCTACTTGCAAATTTATAAAACATGTTCAGGAATTGTTAGTCTATGTTTCTTAGACATGCCATAGTTTCACAAAACCTAGTGAGAAATTGGTAGCTGTCACACCAATAAACAAAGTCAAGAAAGTTAGGTTTTCTGAACCTCTTATATCCTCAACCAATATTCATAAACAGGTAGAGTCATCCAAAACACCAAATTCTAACACACCTGTGTTGCCTTCTACAGGATTGAAGAGTTCTACTAGTGCTAGCAGATCATAGCCTACAGGCAATAAAAAGAATGATAGGATCTCGCAAACACCAAGTAGCAACATGAAGAATAAATTAAAAGACCACCCTAGGAGAGTTAAATCTAAGTCTAATAAAAAGAGTCATGTTAAAGACCCTATTTGTGATGCAAATGTTAAGCATACTATGTTAAATGCGAATTCTGAGTTAATTTATGTTAAATGTAAACAACGTATGTTTGATTTAAATCATGATGTGTGTTTCCTTGATTTTGTGAATGATGTGAATGTGCGTTCTAAATCTAAGTCTGCTAACCAAAGCCAACAACATAATATTTAGAAACCTACAGGTAAAGTGTTCACTAAAGCAGGATATAAGTGGAAACCAACAAGAAAATTTTTCACTTTAGTTGGTAACTTGTGCCCTTTAACTAGGTTCACTTCAGCTAACTTAGTACCTTCTAAGGAAACCACTTCTCACTTAGTAATAACACAAAAACCAAAGATTAAAATCTATAGCAGGAGACCCAAACAAGAAAAATCTGTAGGTTCGAGTAAAAAAGGCTAAGATTGTAGAATCTAAGATTGCTAACAACTCGGAACCCAATCAATCTTGGGTATCCAATGCTACAGATGTTCCATATTCTTCTTATCTTTTCAATGACAGGTTGTCCAGATTGTTCTCTGGTATCTGGACTTCGAATGCTCAAAACATATGACAGGAAATCGATCTCAGCTCATGAACTTCGTCAGTAAATTTCTGGGAACTATAAGATTTAGAAACAACCAGATTGCAAAGATTATGGGTTATGGTGACTATCAGCTAGGAAATCTAACTATCTTAAGGGTATATTATGTTGAAGGACTCAGACACAAATTGTTTTCTGTTGGACAATTTTGTGACTCGGATCTTGATGTTACTTTTCGGAAAAACACTTGCTTTATTCAGAATTTAGACGGTGTTGATCTACTTTCAGGTTCCATAGACACAAACTTGTACATGATTTCTTTTGATGACATGCTAAAGACTTCTCCGATCTGTCTACTTTCAAAAGCTTCAAATACTAAGAGTTGGTTATGGCACCGTCAGTTATCTCATCTCAACTTTGGTACTCTAAACAAGCTAGCCAAAGACGGTCTTGACGGAGGAATTCTTATGGTTAAAAATTTTAGAAAGATCATTTTGTGTTCAGCAGTGCATTAGGGATAACACAGACATATCTCTCTCATCAACCCAAAGCTAAAGACACTAACCAAGAGAAACTATATCTTTTGCATATGGATTTGTATTGCCCGATGCGTGTGGCTAGTATTAACGGGAAAAGGTATATCTTAGTAATAGTTGAAGATTACTCAAGATTTACCTGGGTTAGATTTTTGAAGACAAAAGATGAAGCTCCTGCGGCCATCATCAAATGTATTAAAAACATTCAAGTTTGTTTGAAAGCCACAGTCCGGAATGTTCGAACAGATAATGGAACCAGATTTGTCAATCAGACACTTCGTGAATGATATGAAAATGTTGGCATCACGCAATCCAAACATCTTAGCTAGCCTCCTCAGCAGAACGGTGTTGTCGAAAGGCGAAATCGGACTCTTGTAGAAGCTGCTCGAACTATGTTGATATTTTCTAAAGCTCTATTATTTCTCTAGGCCGAAGCTATCAATACTGCTTGTTACACCCAAAACCGTTCTTTGATACGCCTTTGATACAACAAAACTCCATATGAGCTTATGCAAGACAAGAAACCAGACTTATCATTCTTTTATGTCTTTGGTTCACTTTGCTATCCTACCAATGACAATGAGGATCTGGGTAAATTTGATGCAAAAGCAGACATTGGGATTTTCGTTGGTTACGCGCCTGCAAAGAAAGTGTTCAGAATCTACAACAGAAGGACCCGGATAATTATTGAAACAATTCATGTAACGTTCGATGAGCTAACAAAAATGGCTTCTGAACAACTCAGTTTAGGACCCGGGCTTCATTATATGACTCCTGCTACATCCAGTACAGGACTTGGTTCAAATCCTATTTCTCAACAACCTTGCTTGCCACCAATAAGAGATGATTGGGATCGGTTATTTCAACCGGTGTTTGATGAATACTTTAACCCTCTAACAATTGCTGTTTCTCTAGTTTCAGAAGCTGCTGCTCCAAGAGCTGAAGTATTAGCTGATTCTCCTGTGTCAACTTCTATTGATCAGGATGCTCTATCAACAAGTATTCCCTCATCACAAGAACATGAACATTCTCTAATCATTTCTCAAGGTTTTGAAGAATCACCAAAAACACTAACATTTCATGATGATCCACTTAATGAATCTCCTCAGGAAGACTCAACTTCTCAAGGATCATCATCTAATGTGAGACAACTCCACATTCCATTGGAACACCTTGGTAGATAGCAAACATGATCATTGATCCTTCTCGCTCTGAATCTACAAGGAAGCAACTTAAAACTGATGTCATGTGGTGTTATTTTGATGCCTTCCTTACTTCAGTAGAACCTAAGAACTTCAAACAAGCAATGACCGAACTGTCATGGATCGATGCAATGCAAGAAAAAATTCATGAATTTGAAAGACTTGAAGTTTGGGAATTGGTGTCGTGTCCAGATAACGTGTTCTTGATCAAACTCAAATGGATTTATAAGGTCAAAACAGATGAATATGGTGGGGTACTAAAGAATAAGGCTCGACTAGTTGCTCAAGGATTCAGACAAGAAGAGGGTATCGATTTCGAGGAATCATTTATACCGGTTGCTAGAATAGAGGCCATTCGTATCTTCGTAGCAAATGCCGCTCACAGGAATATGAAAATCTACCAAATGGACGTTAAAATGGCTTTCTTGAATGGAGAGCTCAAAGAAGAATTCTATGTTTCTTAACCAGAATGATTTGTTGATCAGGACAACCCATCGCATGTGTACAAGCTTAAAAAGTCTCTTTACGTTCTAAAACAAGCACCACGTGCATGGTATGATATGCTGCCAAGCTTCCTCATCTCTCAACAATTCTCCAAAGGTGTAGTTGATCCAACACTCTTCACACGGCATGCTGGAAATGACATATTACTGGTATAAATTTATGTTGACGATATAATATTTGCATCAACTAATACCGCCATGTGTGATGAGTTTGCTAATCAGATGACCAATAAGTTCAAGATGTCGATAATGGGGTAAATGTCATTCTTTTAGGAGTTACAAAAAAAAAATATCTCAAAGTCCCAGAGGCAATCTTTTTGAACCCAAATCAAATATTGCTTCTGAAATTGTTAAAAATATGGTTTGCATTCTACTAATTCTGTCGACACACCCATGATTGAAAACAAGAAACTGGATGAAGATCTACAGGGGAAACCAGTTGATGTTACACTTTATCGTGGCATGATTGGATCCTTATTGTTATCTTCATCCAGTAGACATGACCTTACTATGATGATTGCTTATCGTGCCCTGGTATCAGGCTATGCCTACGAAACAAAAGCACTTACAAGCGGTGAAACGGATCTTTCGATACCTTAACGAAACCATTCACATGGGTCTATGGTACTCGAAGGATACTGATATGTCACTCACAGCTTATGCAGATGCCGATCACGCGGGGGGAAGGGTTTTGGTGTCAGGGACACTAGACGTTAGCACATCGGGAAAGCGCGATCAGTTCTTAGGTGATAAACTTGTTAGCTGGACGTCAAAGAAACAAAAGAGCATTGTTATCTCGAGTACAGAGGCTGAATATATTGCCTTGTCTGGATGTTGCTCACAAATCCTATGGGTGCATTCACAACTAACAGACTATGGTTTTAAATTCAATAAGATTCCTTTGTACTGCGACAACAAGAGTGTGATTGCTTTATGCTGCAACAATGTTCAACATTCAAGAGCTAAGCACATCGATATTCGCTACCATTTCATAAAGGAGCAAGTGGAGAATGGGAAATGTGGATGGAGGAGTTTCTTTGTCGGACTAAATACCAACTGGCTGACATCTTTAGTAAACCGTTGCCTCGAGAGAGATTTAACTTCTTGATCGATAAGCTTGGTATGAAAAGCATGTCTCCAGAAATGTTGAAACGTCTGGCAGAGGAAACGGACGAGTGATGGTGGTAACCCATATCCTGTATATATGTACATATGAAAACATAAAAATCCAAAAAGATTTTCCTTTTATAAAATTTTACAAAAACAAAAAAAAATAAAAAATCAGAAAAATATATAAAAATAGGTATCCCTGGTATGCCTTCTGAAAATCGATAACATTTACGGCCTTAGAAATGTCATTTAATAATGATACGAGGCTGTAAATGAAGTTCGAGCAGAAGTTTCAAAAAGCTTTCAAAACATGCCAAAATGGCTTGCTATTATTTGCGATAGTAACCCGGTCATCATCTTCAAGGCAAGTATGTCGTCAAAAAGATAACTTAACCTCTCAACGGGAATTTATTCTCGGGCATGGTCTACTTAATGACCATGCAAAGGCTTGTGATTACTTTGCATCACAACCCGTGCTTCTTATATTCCGTAAGTGTACGTGTCAGTGCGCTTATGTGTCAAAATAAGAGAAATCTTATTTTCTTGGGCGTTGATTTTCAAAATATAAAATAATCATCTTTCAAATTCACCAGATCATTTTTTTTCTAAGATAATTTTGAACCATCAAATAACGACTACAACTCTTTCAATAGAAAACGGGTCATTATATGTGGGGGAGAAACTGTCAAAATCATCTTCTTCATAATTAATAAGGTGTCAATCGAAAAAGGTTTTAATGGTGTCGAGTGAATAATTTAAGGGGAGTTGATAAATGTCAAATCATTCGGACTTTATTTGATATATGTTTAATCTTTATGTAGGGTTTATGCAAATAATAGATTTTTTCCTAGTTTTGACAACCTTAGGGGTAGTTTTGCCATTTGCAAAAGACTCCTTTAGTTTGCCTTAGGTAAAGTTTTTGAGATCATTAGAAGTTTCATTGAACCTCAGGGGGCATTTATGCCAAAACTAAAAGGTTTTAAATGTATTTACCCCCTTTCTTCCTTTGCCCCGTCTCTCTCTCACTCGAACAACACATAAACCATTGAACCTTCAATATTGATTTTCAAGACTTCAAGAGATCACTCTATTCTCGGTTAAATCTTAAGGTACACATATTTTAATGATGCAATACCCATATTAACTATCCAAACATTGGATCTTTGCTTGAAAAACCTAAAATCGACCTAATTTCTATCACCACTTAAAAGTGTATCAAAAGTTAAATTGGTTGGGGGGGTTTTGGTCTATTAGGGATCTAGATGTTGTGCCCAAAACAGTTTTAAATGGGAATAACTTAATCTTATGTCTTGATCGATTCTTGAATACCGAAAAATAGTAAAAAAATGGGTCACAGAACTTTTAAAAATGTACAAGGGTTTAGGTTTAGGATGTGTATATTGATAGTTTGAGTGCATTTGAGTGTTTGGTTACATTGGATTATATGATATTAAATCTTGAAAATTTATGTGTTTCGAGTTCATTGTGGCCTCGAACTTGTCATAATTCAAGATTTTAGTGGTTCATTCATGTTATAAAGATGGTATAATGATATAATGATGGTATATGGTCGTGTTTAAATAGTTATTAAATGCTAAAAAGGTGAAAAATGTTTATGTAAAAAATTGCATAGGCGATCTATACATAGACAGTTACACAGGCGATCAATACATATAATTATTTACACATGCGATCAATACATAGACATAAATACAGGCGATCAATACATAGATTTTTCATAGGCGATCTATACTTGCATCTGTTACACAGGCGATCTATACATACTTAAGTACAACAGGCGATCAATACATGGTTGTCTAACTCAGAATCATGACTTCCATCACTGCCCAACAAACCAAGCTCGATCTTGAACTGGTTCCCAAAGAGAATCGACTTGACATTGGAAAATGCAATGGAAGAATCCCTCGTAGATTAAAACCAAAAGAAGAAACATTTCAAGTTGTTCTGGATGCTCTTGCACTTACTCCCTGCTATCCTGCATTTATCATCACTGCTGATGTCCCTGAAGTATACATCCACAATTTGGACTGCGATCCGTTTACAAAGCATGAACAGCTTCTACAGATTTCAAGATTGACAAGAGAAAGATTCACAACTCACTTTAGAAGTCTTCAGGAGATATCCTTCAGATTTGCCATGATGAGTACAGTGGTCGTGACTTTGATGCTCTCCATTCTGAAGAAGACACTTTATCTTTCTTAAGAGATCTCGGTCATACTAGTGTTATCAATTCACTCAATGATGTTGTTATCGATCAGATGCATCAACCTTGGAGAACTTTTGCTGCTATTATCAACAAAAGCCTATCTGGAAAGACTAGTGGTCTTGACAAACTTTGTCTTTCCCGAGCACAAATCCTTTGGGGCATGTACCATCAGTAGTAGTTAGATATGTGGGGAACTACTATTGGGAAGACTTTACTTATCAGCTTGACAACAAAGTCTACAAAAGGCAGGAAAAGATGTACTACCCTCGATTCATAAAAGTTATCATTCACCACTTTTTTATTCAAGACAAGACACTTTCATGGAGAAACAAGATTGGGATGCATACCTCAAAGGATGGCTACTTGATTAACACCTTAAGATTTGTTTCAAGAAAAGAAGCATCTCGATTAGGGAGCTTTTCTTACCAGAGTGTTGGGACCAGTCTGAGAATTAAAGGAATCCAAGGCTTACAAGACTTATCTTGGCCATGCTACAGGTGTTGTACCTCCCAAGATTGCTAGAAAATTCAAGAAAGCCTCTCCAACTAAGAAGGACAGTGATCTAGTTCCTGTAGATGAAGAACCTGTCACAAAAGGCAAACGAGTTAAGAGATCAGTCAAGAAGTCTTCAACTAAGCCAGCAACAGGTATCGTCATCAGAGAGCCTCCGGTGGAAACAAAGTCTAAAGGAAAGGAAAAGGAAAAGGTGGATGTTGCTCATGGTAAAGGAATTGAGCTGCTATCTGAAGTAGCTTTGACTGAAAAGGCTCAGCTGAAAGAAGTGAGAAAGAAGAGCTTAAGGGACTTTCACAAGACACATCCTAGTGGTTCTGGTACAGGTGCCAAAAAACCTCCAAGTGTTGAAAAGATCACTCCTACCGTCACAAGTGAAGGAACTGGTGATAAACCAGGGGTTCCCGATGTGACAGAAGATGACTCTACTGAGAGTGAATCTGAGTCTTGGGGTAATGATGAAGATGACAGCAACAACGAACAAGAGGCAAGTGATAAAGTCAGTGGACAGGAGAATGAAAGTGAAGAGCAAGAGTCTGATTCAGAGCAACATGAAGAATCTGATGATGATAATCAAGAAGGGGATGAATTTGATCAAGAAAATGAATCTAAAGATAATAAGATTGAAAGTGATGAAGATAAGGGAATGGATGATACTACCAACCAATTTGATGATGATGTAGACACAAGATTGGAAGAGCCCACTCAGACTGGTAAAGAGGTTGTTCAAGGTGAAGGTGCTGATGTTGAAATGATTGACGCTCAACAAGGGAATGAAAATTTGGAGACTACTCAAGAACAAGTGTGTGCTAGGATTAAAAAATGGTTAATCTTAATTTAGTACGACAGTACCAAATAGTTAGTACTTGTCAGTCTATACTTTAGTACCGATAGTACAAAGTATTAAGTACTGTTAGTTAGTTAGTACCGTTAGTAGTTAGTTAGTTAGTACCGTTGAGAAGATATTTATGAGATATTTTAGAAAAAGATATGTAAGCCTTTTAGGGTTATCCTTTGCATATAAAAGGATAACCTTTGGCATAGTTAGAAAAGAGACGAATATAAAGAATTCAGACGAATACACAAGCTTATCAAATCTATACAATATCATAGTTAGCAATCTGTAATCCTCAAGAACACTTTAATAAAGTTGTTATTCACTGTTCTTCTTGGTACCTATGTTAAGATTCCGAATTAACACATAGTATTCATAGTCATTGTTTCTACCATAGTCGTTTGTATTTATACATCTTGGCTATCATCCTTTATAGGCTGCAAAGATCCATTCAGTTTATCAGGACCTTCAAGTGGTATCAGAGCTTTGAGAAACTCTGAACAAGAAGAACAGTTAAAAACAGTTATTCATCTCCAACCAACAAAACTAAACATGTCTGAAACACAAGATGAGAATCCACCACCACCACCTCCACCAGCAACCATCAACAAACATACACAACAAATCACTCATCTAGTATCAACCATCAAGCTGCTTATTCTCAAAAAAGAAGAATATGAATAAGGGATATGAAGATGGAAACAACTATTTGGCTCATACAGATCTATCCAATTTGGTAGTAAGGTTATCCAAAATGGGAATGGTCCTGTGTCAGTCACAAAATGATACATCAGGGACAACTCTTAAAATTTTGCCTCCTAAAATAGCGAAGAATTAGTGGCCAGAGAAATAGAAAGATAAGCTAGGACCACTTTGCTAATGGCCATACCAGAAGAATATAGCTAAATTCCATAAGATGATGATGCAAAAAGGAAATATGAATGCCATCAACTCAGATTTTGGTGGAAATGATGAATCCAAAAAAGATTGCTGAAGTACATCTTGAAGCATCTAAAAAAAACCGGTTTGAAGGCTTCATGTATCCAACACAGAATGGTATTCAACAAAGGATATGAGAGATTCCAAAGTCTTCTCAGTCAGTTAGAGATTCATGGAAAGCAGGTTGTATCTACTTTTGTGGGGGGGGGGGGGGGGGGGGGGGGTTGGGGGGGGGGGGGGGGGGGGGTGGGGGTGGGGGGTGGGGGGGGGGGGTTTGGGGGGGGGGGGGGGGGGGGGGGGGTTGTAACCCACCCCACACCCCTCCCCCCCCACCACCCCCCCCCCACCCCCCCCCCCACCCCGGGGGGGGGGGGGGGGGGGGGGGGGGGGGGGCGGGGGGGAAGACTGTAATCAGAAATTTCTAAGATTCTTTACCTTCTGCTTGGTTACATGTTTCCTTAATTATGAGGAAACAACCAGGATATGGACAAGTCTCAGTTTTGTTGATTGTACAACAATCTAAGAGTCTTTGAAAAATGATGAAAAGTTTTATGCCATCATCTTCCAACTTGCAAAATGTAGAAGTGTTTCTGAAAACACAGCAGTACTAATGATTGTTAGTACCGCTTATGGTGTTTCCGATAATTCTGGTCATTATTCAAAGCTATTGAATGAAAAACTCATCATATATTCCTTGCTTGCAAGTCAATCAAGTTGTCCTCAACTGGATCATGAGGACTTAGACCAGGTTGATGAATATGACCTTGAAGCATGGAATTTAAAATGGCTGTGACAATGATCCTCCATGAGAATATACGAAGTTTCTACAGAAGACTGGTAGAAAGCTACAAGTTTATGCAAAGGAACCTGTCGGGTTTTGATAAAAACAAGTGGAATGCTTACAACTGCCACAAAACAGGGATTTTGCAAGAGAGTGTAGAAAAAGGAAGATAACAGGAGGAGGGATGGATGGAATCCTGGAAATAAAGATGGGAGCAGAACTGGAAAGAAAGAAGAGTCTAAAGCATTGGTGACAGTTGATGGAGAATGTGTTGACTGGACAACTCATTCAGAAGATGATGAAAATTATGCTTTTATGGCTAGCAACAGCTAGATCAGACACACAGGTTACTTCATGTTCAATGAGTGTCAAGAGGTCTTATGCTAACTTAAAAGATTATGATCTCAGAGTGAGAGCAACTTAGTAATGCTAAGTAGAAATAAAGCTTCTACTCAAGGTCTTAAGAAACGTTGAAGCACGGTTAGTTGCCATCAACAAGGTCAACTTTGGTGATGACAAAAAATCGAATTTATGAAAAATAGATTTAGTGTACAAACAATTGTTCTAACATACCATAAGAAATTGGTTGGCTAAAGCTCAAAAAAGAAACAAAAGATGATTTAGGAAGTAATAGTAGACAAATGGATTCATTCTTCAAAAAATCTTGGTAAAATTGTAAATCTTATTCTATGAGTGCAGTGATATATTTTGTCTCGGGTATGGTGCTTACAGATATTGTAGGATTTTGAGTTTATGAAAATGAAGTTTTGCAAAGTGCTCTTTTAAGGGCAATAAAAGTGATGTATAAAAAATCATTACCTTTGCATATAAACGGTTGTTTAACATGTGAAAATGCAGCAGTTACCCCCAACCAGACAGGGGAATTATTTGCCCTAAGGACAGGATGTTGAAATAGATGACTCTACAAATACCTATGGTCCACAAAAGACTCAACCAAGTGAATCTGAATCCCAAACAACTGAATTTGATACATGTGACTCTAACATCAGTACAGAATCTTCTGAATTAGTGTCTGAACCAATTGTCAATGAATCAAATGTAGAAGTTCAACCTAAGGTTTGGTCTGATGCTCCTATCATTGGAGGAGGTATGAATCAGTAGTGCTGATGTGTATAAGTTGTCTGTTCAAACAGGACCATCAAGTGGACTTGATACACCTAGTTTTGCTAACAAGCAAGTAAAAACACGTAGGGAAAATGTTAAGAATCAGTCTACACATAGTCAAAAACCTAAGGTTAAAAAACAAAGAGTTGGGGCATGGGTTTAACTATAAAGCGCAGCATGTTTTGTCTTGTGGTTGTTAGTTTTAGTCATTTAATAAGAGATTGTGATTATCATGTAAAATTGAGCTAAACAAGTTGAACTAAACAAAAACAAAATATGTCTAAGGGTAATGGTACAGGGGAGAGGAAACCAACATGGAACAATGTTCAAAGGGTAAATAAACAAAATCAATTTGTTCCTTTAGCAGTACAAACAAGAACTGGAAATAATCCAGTTAATACTGCTAAAGCTAGCAGTACTAACAATTTTAGTACTGCTAGACAAAATGTTAACAAACAGACAGTACTAACTAGCACTGCTCTGAAAGTTAATACTGTTAAGCCCATTGTGAATGGTGTTAGACCAGCAAATGTTTTTCACAAAACTCATTCACCATCATCAAGGCCTTTCAAAAGAACAACAGTACTAAGAACAAATTTTTCAAACCAAAAAGTTTATACTGCTAAGGTAAAAGAAGTTAGTACTGTTGGGGGGAAATGGGACACTGCTGTTAAGTCCTCAGCAGGTTGTAAATGGAGAACACCAGGATACAACAATAATATTCTCTCCAAATACAATGGTGGATCTAGCCTTAGAATTTATTCAACTTTCAAAGATCCACTAGGCAGACTCAAGCCCAAACAGGCTTGGGTCCCTAAGAGAGTCTAATCTCTTTCTTTTAAATGTGCAGGATAATCTACCATAGAACTTGAAGAAATAAAGGAACTTATTTTGATAGGGATGTTCCAGGCAAATGACAGGGAACAAGGCTTACATGCTGACTTTCATGCTTTACTGGGCGGGCCCTGTTGCCTTTGGAGGTAGTAAAGGCTATATTACTGGTAAAGGGAAAATAAAAACTGGTAAGTTAGATTTTGAGGATGTAAGCTTTGTGAAAGAACTTCAGCATTTCAATCTCTTTTCTGTGTCACAAATGTGTGACAAAAAGAACAAGGTTCTGTTTACTGACACTGAATGTCTTGTTTTGTTCCTGATTTTAATGTTACTCTGAGTAATCAAATAATTACTTAAAAGTCCCCAGACAAAACAATATGTACGTTTCAATTTAGAGAACATTGTTCCTTAGGAGGTTTGGCTTGTTTAATTGCAAATGCTACAACTGATGAATCTAACAAATGGCATAGGAGGTTGGGTCATGTTAATTTCAAAAACCTAAACAGACTTGTGAAGGGAAACCTTGTAAGAGGTTTACCTACAAAGCTTTTTCAAAATGACCACTTGTGTTGCTTGTCAGAAAGGAAAGCAACACAAGTTCTTTGTTAAGGCCATGTTAGTTCGCTCTATTAGGCCACATCTACAACTTCTTATATTGGACTTGTTAGGGACTACATCTGTCAGACGCATTTAACCCATAAGACCTATTGTTTGGTTATCACGATGATTTTAGCAGAGATTTAGTTGGACATTTTTCTTAAGAATAAGGTAGAAACTAGTGACAATCCTAAGGACTTTATAAGACAATAGAGACCCAAATTGAATCAAAAGGTTAAAACACTATTAGGGGTGAGTAATGGAACAAAATTTAAAAATAGGGATGTTATTGAAATTCTGTGGGGTTTCAAAGGGGATCAAGTGGGGAATAAGCAATGCCAGAACCTCCACAACAAAATGGAGGTTGCTGAGAGAAAGAACGGGTCCTTATTGATTGGCCGCTAGGCCCATGCTTGCAATTCTTTTTTACCTAACACTTTTTGGGCCTAAGCTGTGTTAGTACTGCTTGCTTTGTTCTAAAACAGGGTATTAATGACCAAAGCCTCATAATAAGACACCTTTAGGAAACTTTTAACTGGTAAAACACCAATTATAAGTTATATAAGACATTTTGGGTGCCATGTGACCATCTTGAACACCATAGACCACTTGGGCAAGTTTGCTGGAAAATTTGATGAGGGATTTTTGGTTAGGTATTCTCTACAAAGCAAGGCTTTTAGAGTATACAATTTGAAACAAAAGAGTTGAAGAAAAACTCCATAAACTTCTTAGAGAACTAACCCATTGTTGCAGGAAAGGACCAACTTGGCTTTTTGACCTTGATTATTTGACTGATTCTATGAACTATCATTCTGTTAGATCAGAGAATCAAGCTAATCCTTTCATGCAGGTAACAAGAAATATACCAAATATACTGGCACAAAAGACAAAAATTGAATGTTGGGATTCTGAAAAAGAAGATGAATTGCTCAAGATACTTTGAACTGCCAATATGGCATTCATTTTCTTTCAACAACCATTTGCTTCCTCAAAATCAGATAATAAGAGAAGGAGGTCCAAGAGAGGAAGAACAAGTCTTTCTAGATGATCTTGCAATGACTTCAAAGGAAAGAAAATGGAAGCTACACGCAGGAAAGCTGAAGTCTCCGCAAGAATCTTGAATAAGCAACTGGACTTGGTTATACTCGGCAGGAGCTGCTAAGTTTAGCAGTACTAACATTTGATTGTACTGTTAGCACAACAGCTAAAGCTGGCGGTTATAACCTTGTTAATAATGTTTGGCATACCAGTTTAGTTACTTGCCAGTTCCTAATAAGGGAACTATCTCTTTATGACAAACCAATACCATAGGAAGATGGACTCTGAAATACCCCCACTTGAGGATATTCATGGAAGTTAATACTGATGGTATCTTTACACATCCATCTTATGATGATGAGGGTGCAGAGGCTGACTTCACAAATTTGAAAATAGTTGTGAATGTTAGTCCTATTCCCACATCAAGAATTAATCCCTCTCATCCTTCAGCACTTATACTAGGAGATCCAACATCAGCAGTACAAACAAGAAGCAAAGTAAATAAAAAGTTCTGAAGCTATGCTTTTGTTAGTTATGTTCAAAAGCAAAGGAGCATAACAATCATAAGGACTTACATCATTTGTTTATTTGCTTGGGTTTTCTATCTCAACATGAACCCAGAAGATTTCAAAAGCTCTTGAAGATTAAAAGTGGGTTGTTGCTTTGCTGCAAGAGAATTGTTGCAGTTTGAAGATTCAAAAAGTTTGATGCTGGTAGATTTTCCTTATGGGAAAAAAAGGCATCGGTACAAAAGTGGGTGTACGAAATAAGAAGGATGGAAAGAGGAGTGGTCTGTCAGGAACAAAGCTAGATTGGTTGCTTAAGGGACACAGGCTAAGAGGAAGGAATTTGACTATGATGAAAGTTTTTGCTCCTGTGGCTAGGCTTGAAGCCATAAGGATCTTTTTAGCATTTGCCTCGTATATGGGCTTTATAGTCTATCAGATGGATGTGAAAAGTGCCCTCTTCTCTATGGCAGATTCGATCGAAGAGGTTATATGCGTCTCAACCACCAGGTTTCCTAGATCCTAAGATCCTGAAAAGTATAACGAAGTGGTTAAAGCTCTGTATGGGTTGCATCAAGCTCCAGAGATGGTATGCTACTTTATCCACTTCTGTCGAAGAATGGATACGAAGAGGGGACAATTGACAAATCCTCTCTTTCCTAAAGAAGGGACAAACATTGATATTCATTTTACGTTCAAGTCTATGTGAATGATATCATTCTTTGGGGGTTTACAAAAGAAAGTCTTGGTGTGATGAGTTTGAGCATTGATGGAGAGGTAGATTTCAGATGAGTTCAATGGGATGGAGCTCACTTTCTTTCTTGGCCTCAAGTCAAACAGAAGAAACCAAAATGATTATATTTATAAGCCAGGATAAGTATGTTGTTTTGAAATCTTGAAGAATTTTTGGACTTTGCAAGTGTTAAGACTGCCAGTACCACCAATTAAGCTCAGAATAGAAGCCTTTAGTCAAGATGATGGAAGCAGTGATGTTGATGTACATCTCTATAGGTCAATGATTGGCTCCTTAATGTATGTGACTGCTTCTAGGCCTGACATTATGTTTGCAGTCTGTGCTTGTTCTAGGTTTCAAGTCACTCCAAAGACCTCCTATTTAGTGCTGTCAAAGAATTTTTTAGGTACCTACGGGCAAACCCAAACTGCGGCCTTTGGTATCCTATGAGAGTCTTCATTTGATTGGAATCCTACTCAGATAGTGATTATGCTTGGAGCAAAATCTTTGACAGAGCGAAATCCACAACAGGAGGTTGTCAATTTCTTGGCAGGAGGAGTACTCTTTACTTGCAATGCAAAAAAGCGACCCATTCGTGGCCACTTCTACTTACAAAGCCGAATTATATTGCCTGCTGCAGCTGCTGTGGGCAAGTTTTCTATGGATTCAAATCAAATGTTAGACTATGGGTTCAACTTTCATGAACACAAAGATCTACATTGATATGAAAAGCACCATTTGCATTTAAAGAATCCGTCTTTCATTCCGAAGACAAAAGCATATTGCTATTAGGCACCACTTCATACGAGATGCTTATGAAAAGAAGCTAATCCAGGTGCTTAAGATCCATACTAATGACAATGTAGCTGATCTACTAACCAAGGCATTTGATGTTAGCCGATTTTAGTTCTTGGTTGTTTCAATTGGGTTGATAAATCCATAAGCTACATTGGTTAAAGGGAGGCAATATGAAGAATTGTCTATAAAACCTCTCATCTCCTGAACATATCATCTCTCTCACACACATCTAATTATGAACACTACTCAATGTGAACTAATTTTTACTTACCGTACTTTTATTAGGTCATCTGTGGACTTTTTCCAAGACACCCCATGGCAAATCAAACTTGTTCCAAGACACCCCTAAACCCTTATGCTCCACCTTTCTACCAACTGATATTAAGCATTGTCTAAATGTCGGGTATACGTTTGTGAACTTTACGACTTCTGAAGCAGTTTGGAAATTCTTTATGGTTTGCCATTACCAGAAAGAAGTTGGGCGTTGTTCAAGAGTAAGAAGATTGCTCAAGTTGTTCGTGCTTGGATTCAGAGTAAGAATTCTCTTGTGAAGCATTTTGAAGACATGAGATTAAGTAGACCATCCAAAGAGTATTGTGGTGTGTGGTATCGACCCTCCAAGAGTCGAGTATATGTCTTGTTTGACAACAAAGGGGATGATACCATTGGAGCGGTGTTCTGTGCCGGAAAATTGGTTAGTATGGTTGATGTCATGAGACGGGTGCGGTTAGGAGTTTTTCACATTATTCAACTTGTTTAAAGCAAACAATTTCAGATTAGAGATTTAGTATGCTTTTAAACTATGTATCCTTTAGTAGAAATATTAGCAATTGTTTTATGGTTGTTAGTAGTAGTATGTTTTGGTTGTTCTGGATAATATTAATAGAAGTGATGCTTGTCAACGCTTTAGTAGATGTAGGAGTCACTGAGAAGAGTTATGATGGTGCTGGAAGCATTCCTGATACTTACAGTGTTCATTCTTTGTTTGGGAACAAAGTTTATAGTATTACGAATACCATGCCAAAGTTAGTACTAGTGGGGCAAAGTTTTGTACCGCTAAAGTGACGTTGGAGAAAAAATTACGCCAATGGGTAAAAGGTTGTAAATTGGAACGTTTATCTTTTAAAATTAGGTCTCCAAATCCTATAAGAATTCATCTCAATGCACACTTACTCAAGCAATCTCTCTAACTGACATTCTTCTTTACAAGCCCTAATCTCTCTTACAACGATCTCTCTCTTTAAGCAACTGGCTGTCTGAGTCCTGTCATGAGCACAACTGATCGCATAATGGAAAAGATCATGAAGGGAATGTCGAGTTTCATGAGTCATTGATTTTCTTCGGAGATGTGTAATATTTATCATGCGTCATGTAAGTCATGTTGTTTGGACCACATTCGTTTGAAAGTTTTGGACGTCTGCCTAAGTCCAAAACAATCGACATGTTCGCACATAACTGGCCAAAGTAGCTGGCAAGTTTGTGTCTATCTCTGAGGCATCAATCCGATACTGACTCTTATTTTTGATGATGTGATGGGCTAGATCATTACCCAATCAAGCTTATTTTGATGCTATTCAGCTTATGGATATGAAGGGGATTTAATGTGTTAACATTTAATAAAGCTTTGTTTTCACCCCAATGGAGGTTTTTATTTCACACAATTAGCATTGTTACGTTCCAAAAGTACCTCTTGGGATCAATTCCTAAACATAGCCACTGCTGTCAAATTTGGTTTAACTAATCAAAAGTATTATAATAGTTCAAATTTAAGTATTTGATGGTATGCTTAGAACATCTAGAGGCTAAAAAAGAAGGTTGTCATGTATCCTCGTTTTTATTTCTCTAATTTTTAGGTAGAAGAATAGCTAATATATCTTACCTTTAGATAATTTCCTTGTAAAATAGTTTAACTAGTAAAGTTTTTTTTTCTTTTATGATTAAGAAGGGCAAACATTTCTCAGGCAAAGTTACACCTTTGTTTTATACTATGTTGGTCCCAACAACCTAGGATGAGGGTGCTTCTCAGAAAGATTATATGATTGACAACCATCACCCTCCCCATGCACCCACTAGTGAAGTACCTTATGAGCCACACACTGACTCATCTTCTGCTCAACACTAGTGAGGTACTTATGAGCACCAACCTGGCCCTTCACAAGGACTTCACCACACCTTACACCCACTCCTATTGTTCCTGATTCATCCCAGGAAATCCCTACTGGGAGAATCTTTGGAGATCATTCATCAAGATACATCCCTTTTTAGTGAATGAGGATGACATTGGACACTCCCAAATGTCTATGATCTTTGTATCTCTTTATGTAAGCAGGTTTCAGATCAAGCCAAGGAAATCAAACTCTTGAAGGCTAAGATCACAAAGCTCAAGAAGCAAGCTAAACCTGTCATCAAACATTTCAAAGCATATCTGAAGACTGTCTCATTGCAGCAAAGACTCCCAAGGAAGAGCTCCTCAAAGAAACATAGGATGCACAAAGAGTCTGTATCCAAACAAGGGAGGAAGATTGCAAAAGGAGAATCATCAGTTCAAAGAGATCCTCTGTTTGATGTAATGCCTGAAGATAACATTGATCACATGGAAACAGACAATGCTCAAAGTGAAGGGAGGACAAGAGAAATGGTGGATGAAGACAAGGAGATTGATGAAGTTAGACTTAGTACTGAAGATGCAGTTAGTACTGACAAAGAAGGAGTTAGTACCGACTTTGAAAAAGTTAGTACTGACAAGCCAAAAGTTAGTACTGACGGATCTAAAGTTAGTACTGATGAACAAGTTGAAGGTACTGAAGAACACAATGAGGGTTCTGAAGAGATCTTTGAAAGTACTGAAGAGCAAAGAGAAGGTACTGAAGATAAAGTTGAAAGTACTGCTGGGCAAGTAGAAGGTACTGAAGATCAAACTAAGGAAGAAATTGCTTCTCAAACATCCACTCAAACACCCACTTCTATGATATTTGGTGATGATGAAACAATAGCTACACTTCTCCTCAACATGAGTCAAGCCAAAGCTGCTTCTAAAGAAAAAGAGAAAGGTGTAGAGTTGAAGGATGTTGAAGAAATTGATAGACCTAGGCCTACTTCTACAAGATCACTTCTCACATTAAAGCCTCTTCCAAAGATTGATCCTAAAGACAAAGGGAAGAAGAAGATTGAAGAGGATGATGAATCTGAAATAAAGAAATTCAAACAGCTTGAGAGTGATGAAGAGTTGGCAAGGAAAGTTCAAGAAGAATGGGAAGCTGAAGAGGAGAGAAATAGAATTGCTGAAGAAAAAGCAACAAATGAAGCTCTCATTAAAAACTTTGATGATATAAAGGCAAGAATTGAGGCAGACAGAATTCTTGCTGAGAAGCTTCAAGAGCAAGAAAGAGAGCAGTTCACAATAGAAGAAAGAGCAAAGTTCCTTCATGATACAATTGCTGCTCAGAGAAAATTCCTTGCTC
>BQNB010120563.1:0-20610 GCA_026074375.1 Tanacetum coccineum | reverse complement strand
CCTGCAGCATTGTTACCACGTAAACCCGTTTTTACCACCAAAATACCAAAAAAATGAAAATTTTTCAAAAATATTATAAGTGTTTTGTCACAGTTTTGCTTTTCTTTTGGGTAGAATAAGAATAATTTTTGACTTGATCGGGCGTGTTGAGCCCTAGCTAGTTCCTTTAGGCCAAGCTTTCACAAAATGTGAAGAACGAGAAATGATAGAGTTAAATATAAGTTAATGTGCTAAGCAAGATTCTTCTAAAAACTTATACAAGTAACTTGTGGTTTTCTCTCCCGTGAATTTCTAATCCACCTAATCATACGTACTCAATTTAATTCAACTAAGTCAATCGATGTTTTCAGAAAAAGCTTCAAATTTGTAACTTGAGTTTTCAAAACGAGATTTTGTAGTGATTTAAAAGATAAATGCCAAAGAAGCATGAATGAAATATGAATGCAAAAATGCATGAATATGGAAATTTTGCCAATGAAGCATGCAGTTGATATTATGGAGCAAGTAAAAGATGTGTCGTGATATCCCACTCCGCTAGCAACGAGGTGGGGGTTCAAACTAAGACGTCTTTACTTCTAGGGATTTGGTGTGTCGTGATATCTCACTTGGAAGAAAGGTCTAGGTTGTGGGACTTCAAACTAAGGACACCAATCCTTAGCCTATTTAGATTAAGGTGTTGTTGTGATTTCCCACTACGCTAGCAACGGGGTGGGTCTTTTCAAACTAAGACACCGGTCGTTGGTCGGATATCCTTCTACGTTTACCACGAGTAGGGGTTCAAAAAACTAAGAAACCGCTATAAAACTTTAAAGAACTTATGATTAAGATGTTGAATATGTTGCAAAAAGTTCTAAAGTTTAAATCTCGAAATCAAGTTACGAAGTCTTAATAAGTTGTTGCTTTGAGTCATGATTCATTTTTGAATTATGACTATGAGAATAAGTTGGTCTATGGTTAAATTAAAATGAGTACACACATTCAATCGTATATCCATGTTGGGAGTTGAAAATTCACAAGTCATAAGTATGAGGGCTTAACATATAAACTTATATCGACAATGATCTTGTTTAATTGCTTAGCTTGGAACTTGTGAAAAATCGAGGACGATGAATTTATCCGTCAGGATCGTAAGATCACTTACGGACGCTTCTCCATTTATGTCCCCAGTATGATAAATAAAGAAAGTCAAACTTGTTAAAAAATGAGAAAATCCAAAAATATTAGTTGTAGTAGTGTAAATTCAGAAAATGGTGAAAACGGGGCTTACGTGTTTACTTCATAACATTGCGTGAGGACACACAATACCTTAGTTTGGGGGATTTGATAAGTGCTTAATTACACATATCTTTTACCTCTAAAAACGAGCTTAAATGACCAAAAACAGACAAAAAACTGCTAATATTGCTTGTTTGCTAATTGTATTGTTGCAGGAATAGGAACGGATATCTTCATCAAAAGGACGAAAAAAAACAAGGCCAAAACGACGAAAACCAGAAATGGACTGGAAAGTGTGTGAGTCAAAAGTTAATCAACGTCAAAATGCCCCCCAACCCTAACTAAGTTATATTATAAAGAAACAAAGAAAGGGGCTGATTTTATGCAATTTCTTGAAACATTAAACCACGGGGTGATGTTGCAAGATTGTGAAACTTCATTATAAAAGCGAAAAGGGGAAAAAGAAAAGATGAAAAGACGAAATCTAGAGGGACATAGATGTCAACAACCCAAACATATCTTAATCATCTTCAACAATCTCTCTGTACAGACTAACTTGTATAAACACTTACACGCCAACTCAAAACCAGCTTGCACCCTATTTTCTCCATACTTCTACCCTGCAACACTCTCAACACTTGACAAAACCCTCCCCCTCACTCCTCTATAACCCTACATTTTCCAAGTTGGCAATCTCACTTCTCTCCAAGACATTTCGATGGCTGAGATTGATCAAAAAGAAGCACAAAGAAGATGGATGGCTGGGATTAGCTTTTGGAAAGCTCTACAACACAATCTAGCACAGCCCAAGTGACAGCTTTGAAGATTTTGGCTATAATTAGACCATTGTAGCTCATAGTAGAGATATCGTTTTTCCATTATTTTTACTTAATCTAGTTTGTTTTAGTGTTTATTTAACTTAGCTTATTTTCAGTTCATTTAAGCTTTGTTTTCAGCTTTGTATACATTTCCAGGTTTAATGCAAATTTGAGTTTTTAAGTCACTTTGTTATCCAAGTGTTTTGTTTCTGAATGAGTTGTTTTATGTTCAAAAGCTCTCAATACAGCTTGTTTACAAACTGTTTTAACTAAGTGAACTTAAAAAGTTAAGTAGTTAAGAGAATATCACACCACTCACTCTCAAATATACCTCAGCTTATGTTATGGATGATAAGCCAGTTTTGGATGGGCTTATAGACTCTCACTAGCTTGTTTTATGCAAGCTAAGAGAAACCTTGTGATTCATTTGTTCTCGACCTGTTTTGAGCAAGGTGTAGTTAGTCTCTTCTTTTTCTTACTTATATATTGCAGAACTGCTAGTTTACTTAATCACAATTGCTGGTTTTAAGTTTATACTGCGAGACTAATTTTGCTTATTTAAGTGCTTATTATGGATTGAAAATTGCTTCTTAATAAGTGTTTTTACTTTGTTATTGGATCAATCTGTTTTAATAATTTTGAATAAAAATGATTTTTGGAAATGTTAACATGCTGTTGTTATACGTGCAGTACTAAACTCAAGTTAGTAACTGCTAGTTCATTTTCCTTGGATTTCAAAGGTGGCAGTACCTAATCAACACTAGCAGTTACTAAAATAAACACTAGCAGTACTAAAACTATCACTAGCGAGTATAATCTCCAATTAGTTAGTACTGGTAGTTAATACTGGTGGTACTGTTGTTTTGTACTGTTGGTTGTGTTTCTCTTGTGTAATTTAGCTTAATTGCATGCTTAATTTGCCTATTTAGATTTAGATTAGCTTATTTGTGCCTTAGTGTAAAAGTTTTTAGTAGCTTTCATGATTGTTCTCGTTTATGTTCTTGTTTAATTTTTATGTGCATTTGCTTTCAGTATTAATTCACAAACATTCCTTGTTACATTCAAACAGAAATCGTCAATCGTTTCTCGATTTTCCATTTCAGCCTCGTTGGGACATAACGACCCGGGAACACTCTATACTGCTTCCGGTTTTCTTGATCTCATGGATTCTCATCCTTGAATTTATTTATATCATATATATATACGTTTTAAGGAGTAAGTTTCAACGTGATCATTATCCCAAACCCCCATCAATTCTCGGCAGAGGTGATGAAGCGTTAGGGTTTTTCAAAATTATATTTTCCCAATTCCAAGTTGGCCGCCTCTCTAAAAAAAGGACAATGCATAGTTCATTATGATGACATCTTGGACAAACCTAGGTCCACAAAACCAAATCTAAAGGCATCTCATGTTCGAAACTCTCATTCCTACCCGTTTGCTACTAAAAAACTAAAGAAGAATTAGGATCTTTTCAAAAACCAAACATTACTTTTCTGACAAAAGCAATGATAGCCATCATCGGAACACGCTTTCTAGGCACTCTTCAATGAAGCTGGCGGTAAAAAGAAGAAGCTAATCAGCCAAAATTGACATCCTAAACAAACCGGGTGCACAAAACCCAATGGAAAAGCAGTCTCCAGGTTCAAACTCCTTCTTTCCAGCAATGACACCGCCATCACAACACACTTCAAGTCAGTCCTCTACAAAGCCATGTTCACAAGAACCCACTAACAAATCAGCTAGAAGACCTCTTTCTTCAGACGACAAAACCAAAGGAAAAAAGAACGAAACTGATTAACAAGTCGTGCCTAAGTATTAAAAAACGTAAGATTTATATAGAAAACTGTGTTATGTGGTTTTTGTGAAACGCTTACAAGCTAAATTTGGGTTGCGTTCAATATTCGTATTTTGTGGTTCTGAATTTAGTTTTCGTAATATGTTGTTATATAGGCAAAGAGACAGAGATCAGAATATGTGGTGCAGAGGGCAACACTACAAGCTCTGTTGGTGTTCATTGGACCTGAAAAATGCAGATACAAGCTGAGCGTCTGATGTGTCGTTATGTAGGTGTTATTTATGTATCAAGTTTTACTATTTATTTTATGCCGACTATACCTAAAAACAACACTTTAATGGATAGTGTACCCGGTCAGTGGGAGTTTCGTAGTAAGTAGGGTGTCGATCGCTAAGAGCGAGAGCGTTAATTCCTAATTCTATGAGTATTTTAGTTATCTAAGTTAAACCTAAAACTAATGCAAAAAGGAGGTTTTCAGCCTGAGAGACTGGCACGGTTTTGTGTATCTTACCTAAGGTTTTGATGACAAGTAAAGCAATAAACACACACAAGAAGATAAACAAACGATAGAGGAACGGTCAAGAACTAATGTAAGGAAAACATATCAACCATGAATAATCCGATAAAATGCTGGTTTGTTTATTAGTGCAATGGTTGACTTATCTCGAAGGGCATATCATTCAGACTTAGGTGGTATTTCTTCCAAAGCCATAGACACGCTAATTCTGTCCACAATTAGACTCATCTGCCATAAAGTAAGATTTGTTGATTATAAATCTATTTAGGTGATTAATATGGGCTTTTACTACACTCTAGCTCATCAATGACTTTACCACTTACTGCTTAGCGGCCTCTTTATAGTACTAGTAGTCCACTGTTACCGAGTCTACTCTTAGCATGAAATATGATACGTACTCGTTGATACCATGGGTCCACACGTTATTGCTCAACTAAGCTCACTAAAATAAAGGCAAGGATTATGTCAATATTTGTGATCCTATGATTCTAGATATATAAATTACAATATGGAGAGCTATCCCGGACTCTTAGCCTACGCCCAAACAACACCGAAGTTGCAGCGCATTAAATATGTAGGACTAGACCATTTGAATGTTGGGTCACATACTTAAGCACGTAAACAAGTATCATGTGATAAACATAATCAATAATTCAACGATAAATTAAGCAATCTGATATAAAACAAACCAAAATTAAACCTTCATAAACATGTTCATTGTAAAAAATTACACACGGTTTTGATATATGATCGATTAAAATAAAGAAACCCTAACTCGAACGCGTATTATTTTCTTTTTTTTGGTTGATGCCTTTTGCGCGAAGTTCAAGAGTTTTTCTATGATCTTGGGTCTTATTAAGTCAACTAGGTCTTGTATTGTAATAGGCTAGTCGGGTTCAAAGGGGTTGGATTGTAATCTAATATTGTCCGTGTTTCAGGCTCAAAGCCCAAGTTTAGCCAATCCCGGTCCAAGTAGAAAAGCCCACATGGCTAGAGGTATAAAAGAAACCCTCTCCACACATGGAGAGGGTGTTGGTTGCATTTCTCATTTTGTATATGTGTGTAACTCACCACTTTCTCTCTCCAATCTAAGTTTCCAAGTTCTCTTTTCTTTCTTTATTTTCTTTCTTATAGCCAGCTTATTTAGAGCTTATTTGGGTTTGCTTATTGTTGTGAAAGGATTATTATAAGACTGACAATCTTCTAGAATATTGACATGTTATATATCCAATACGGCATATTGGTCTTCTCTAGATATGGTGTATTGAGCTTTTTTCCTTTGTGGTCTTTGGTGAGTGCAGGAATGGATATGTCGTATCTTCCTTGATGGATACGGTGTATTGGTTGTCAGAATCACTAATCTTTAAAATATCTTCGTTTAAGCTTTAGAATGCGCGCCTTTTGCATTATATTCACCAAGTACTCCATAATTAATGCAATTCTCAAATATAAACGATTAAGTAACAATTCTTTACAATAATTATACAAAATGGGTTAATTACATGGGATAAATAATGCTATAAAATAGACGTTATTTGATGTCATCAAATATCCCCCCCCCTTGAATCCTACTTGTCCTCAAGTAGCCTTTAGAAGTTTATAAAAAATGTATCCCTAAGGATATTTTCTTTTAAAACATCTATTTGATCTATTACAAGTACACAACCAAACACCTCACGAAATAGAAAGATGAAAACACTCAAATCACTCAACTAATCTATGTGGTAACATGTAACTAATTCACTCAATTTCTCAGTCATGACGAGTATTCTATCATAAGCTTGGCAAGGATACACATCTCCACCACTAAAGCTAAGGAGTAACAAGTTTATAAAGGTAAATATGGGTTTATATGAGAAGGCTTAGGGTTGATTACTCTAACTAATCTTTATCGATACCAATATTCTAGGAGGGCGACAAAGACCACACATACACACCCGTAACGACGGGATAGACACATGTGACTATTCACTCCCACCTCAAATAAGCTAAAGAGTAGGAATAGTAAAGTAATATAGGGTATGGATCTTCTAACTTTCACCAATAGTAATAAACCAACAAGGCAACTGAGACATGCATACATGGCCATAACGACGGAATAGACATGCACAAACGATCACATCCTCATTCGCGTAAAACCCATGGTTAATGATTAGGAAAGGGAATTAAATTGTTGTTAAATAAAAATTACGAAACAAATAGATTAAGTCTAAAATACAAGTTGCTAGACACTTTTTCTTGACCGTTACCATGATAAAGACAACTATTTACAACGTCTTGATCATAGATCAAAATCAACAAAGCCTAGAAATTGGTCGGTTCCCGTATACGGTTTTTCACTTCCCAACATCCCATACTTTACATACTTTACAAGGCAAGTGGCTATATCTTCACTTTATACAATACTCTACATCGTCGATTTGTATCAACGAATAATCGATCTTTCGTTGTAATTTCCTTACGGTATGATAGTTGCGAAACGATTATCTTCAAACTTTCTTCTCTTTTTGTTGCGATTTTTTTAATTTTTTTTTTGATTTTTTTTTTTTACGGCATATTCTATGAAAACTCGGTTGTTAGTTTCACCATCTTCAACGTTCATAATATATAATATTTCGAATAATTCTTGATAATTCTTATTCTTCGGAACGTACCATTTAATATGATGGTTGTAAAAATACATGTGTTTTGCTCTTAATATACATTCCTTGTGCATTTGTGCAAATTTTTCCAACTTACCAAATTAGAAACAAGACTCAGAGAAAATACAAAAGGTTTACACTTTAATCAAATAGCAAATGTAAATAAACTTAATCTAACATGGTAGGCTAAGGTGTAAAGGTGTAATGAAATAAATAAGTTGGTGTAGTTCCTAAAGGATTGGCTCTACGGGTTGTTCTAGGGGTATCTTACTCTTAAAGTTGAGAGTTTAACAATGGGTTTTGGGCGGGTTAACTAACCAGTGTAGTTATTTAATAAGCAACATGTAAAGGTGATTTGGGTGTAATCCTAAAATTTACCAATTTAAACAGGTTACTGCATCTAAATCCATAGTACTTATCACTGCGGTCTCGAATAGATATACCAAGCCAAGTTCTAAAGTTTACAACATCACCGGCACACTCATATTTTATAGAATTTGGGTAAACATTTAATAACGGATAAGGTTAAATCCTCACAATATCTAACAAGGGTTATTGTGTGCGGGTTATGTATCAAGTAATTTCACAAAAGTATGCTTGAATTTTTTTTAAATTTGAGCATAATTTAAGCATTTTAGTGTGAAAAATAGGACAAGTATACATTCTAATTCCATCCCCTCACTTGAATTATACAACGTCCTCGTTGTATAGATAAAACATTAAATACAGGAATTAAAAAGAATTAGAATGAGAAACTCCCCTGATATTTTCTCGGTAGATTCTCCATGTTGAGTTTAATTGAGCAAGAATGTGTGTTGAATAGACGCCTTGAAGTTTTAAGACTCCAACACTTCAAGATCTCCAGATTTGTAAATTCTCCACCAATATTCGTCTATTTTCTTTGCTTCCAAGTACCTGTATAAAATATAGAAAAAAAACGTGTATTCCTATCTTGGTACATACAGTTAATTTAAACTAAACTAAACAAACTAAATACGAGTCAGTTTTGGTGAATACGCTGTATCATGTGCATGAATACGCCGTATTGCCAGAATTGACAATAATGTTTTTAAAGTGCATAAAAAGTAAAGACTGATAACATCCAGAAAATCAATACGTCGTATGGTATGGAGCGGATACGCCGTATTGATGTCTGGGAAGACAAACTCGATAAAATTAAATAACATTCTGGGTTGTCTCCCGGGAAGCACTTTTGTTTACAACGAAGTCTTTAAGTTAGACTTTTCTTTAGCTTCTCATCATTCCATCTCATGTACGCTAATGTGCACACGTGTGAGCCATTCTTCCATCTTCGCATCTCGAATGTAATCGGGTCCTAAGTTCAATACTCCTTTGTAGAACCCCTTAAGCTTTTGGTATAGATGCGAGATTCCATTCATCTTATCCTCTTGACTTACCTTTAGTAATGGTGGAATCTTGTTGCATTGCTCATTAGTATGGTGTTTAAACCTCGGATGTGATCGCACCATTTGGTAAGTTACTTCATCATAACTTCTCTTAAAAATGGCTCGCCAAAAATAACATCACCTATTTCTTCATCACGATAAGCAATCCTTGTTTTAAAAACGCTATAATCCGTCCAAAACAAAAAAGGTTCCATCAAAATTGGCCATTCATTAAAGATCATATAAAAATTTTCACTTTGTGTACACTCTTATCTTTTCATTATAGAATTATGAAACTTTTTTAGACTCCACATTGACATACAATATTGGGAAAAAGGTTAGGTGCGTTAATTAATATCCTTTTTCATGCATGAAACATAAACTTTAAGTTGTGAGCACAATCTATATGAATCTTCTTATCATAGTCGCAATAACTAGGGTAATCATCAATTCCAGCATCAATTTCATCATCCCTTATTCTAAATTCCTCAATTACCTTACCTTCCTCAATGGTGGGTATTAAATCATCACCTTGATTCCTCCTAACCTCAAATGGTTCATTTAGATCATTTAATTCAATGTAATCCTCAAAGAAAGGGTCTAATGATCTATTTAACACCAAAGTCTCTCCCATAAGCCTAGCTTCTAAATCAAGTTCCATTCTTTCTCTTAAACTTAGCATGTAGGCCCTCTTAATTAAGCTACTAGTAGGTTTAACACTTGTGAAAACAATCCTTTCTTTACCGACCCTTAAAGTGATCTTTCTTTTGTAAACATCAATCTTAGCATGGACGGTAGACAAAAATGGTATTTCGAGGATCAAGGGTACTTTGATATCCTCGGGCATGTTAGGAATTATAAAGTCTACTGGGAAAACAAATTTACCAATTCCTACTAGTACGTTTTCAGCTATTCCTTTTGGATATTTCACACTCCTATCTGCTAATTCAACTGTTAACTTAGTGTCCTTAGCAAGCTTCTGAGAATTATGGTCCATATGATCCCTTCTTTTCTTCACAATAGTAATCATTCAAACGACTTGGAAATGGAATCATCGTTTGTCTTGTCTCGTACATTAGTGTTCAGCTCTGTCCAGTAGATACGACGTATTAGGAGGATCCAATACGACGTATCGGGTATGAATCAGCTTCAATGGTAGTTGAAATTGACTTGACTTGATCTCTCGGGTTTGCTTTAGTAGAGCTAGGTAGGCTTCCAAATCCTCTTTCCTGTAGTACCTTGCTCATTTGCCCGATTTGGATTTCCAAAGTTTTAATAGATGCTCCTTGGTTACGAATGGCAGCATCTGTCGAAGCTCGGATTTCTTTAATTAAATTGGAGTTTTCTTCGTGTCTCTTTGCTGATTCACTCATGAATTTGCTCAGGGTATCTTCCATAGATTGCCTTCATTCTTGGTACGAAGGATTCACATTGTTCCTTTGATAGAATCTCGGAGCTGTTGCTCTATATCACTTCTTCTTTGAGCGGGCAATCTTTGGTGTAATGGGGTCCTTTGCATTGTTCGCATCCAACTTGAGCAGCATAGACTTTTTTATTTACTTTCTTGATATCTCTTCTAAGATTGTTCAGTTGTGCTTGTATAGCAGCCAATCCGTCAGAAGTTTTAGTACTTCTTGATCTAGATGTTCCATTATGCCATTTTTGAGAGTATTCAGCCATTTCTTGGATGGCTACTTTTGCATCAGCAGCAGTCTTTGATGGTATTGCACCTCTTGAATCAAATATTTGTCGAGTAGTAATTCCTAATCCATTATAGAATAAGATTACCTCCTGCATCTCTGTTAAATAGTGCTAAGGACACTTCATCAAGAGTTCTTTAATTAGCTCCCATGCTTGTTAGAGGTTTTCATCTGGTTCCTGCTGAAAGTTGTTGATTTCCTCCATCTTCTTTGCAGTTCGAGCAGGTGGGCAATATTTGTTCATAAAAAATTTTTTAAGACCATCCCAAGTTGTGATTGAACCAGTTGGTTCGTTTCTTAGCAAATGGCTTGCGGCTTCGGTTAAGGACATAGGGAATGCTCTAAGCATCACATGGTCTATAGTAATATTTGGAATGTGGAATAGATCGACGATCTTAAGAACTTTCTCAATGTGTTCGTTCGCATCTTCATGATCCGAACCGCTGAAGGTGTTAGTCCGTAGTTCCTTGAGAAATTGGCCCTTCAGTTCAAAGTTATCCTTGTCTTTAATTTTGGGCCTAGCAACCCCCGATCCATAGTCAGCTCGGGTCTTGCTCATGTATTGCTCGATAGTTTCCGCCATTGTTTCTTCTTCTTCTTCCTCCGAGTATTCTTGGTCAGAAAATAAATTGAAATCAGACAATCTCAATTCGTCAAGACTTTGTGTCTTGAAGTGTCTCCTAGATGATCAAATTCTCGTTCAGGATCTTTGTACGGAGTGAATAGTTCGCTTGTTTAACTCCTTGTCATGCACTACCTGTAACCAGGGATAAACAATCAGTAGGATAGGCTCTTTTAGGATAGAAAAATTTTTAGCACAGAAATCAAATATAAAAACTTAGGATTTTGATTCTATTCTAGATGATCGATACGCCGTATTCAATAAAAGTGAATAAGCCGTGTTAATTGATTGAATAAATGCGCTGTATTGGACAGAAAGTTGGATACGCCGTATCCAATGGAAGTAGATACTCTGTATCGAGTTATCTACCAGAACAGTGTATTACGAAAATAATTAAATTAAACATACAATTATACAAGCAAACAATTAAACTAACAAATATACAAAAATATACAGAATATACAAGAATATACACTAATCTAATTTACACTACTCCTAAGGGTTAGATCTAATGTTAAAAACCAAAACATAAAATAAAAATCAAGATTAATTTTCACTCCCCGGCAACGGCGACAAAAACTTGATGTGTCATTGTGTGGTGTTTATTTATGATAGTTCAAGTTTTAAATTTATATTTTGCTGACTTAACCAAAAACAACACTTTAAAGGGCAGTGTACCCGATCGGTAGTAATTTCGTGGTAAGTAGGGTGTCGAACACATGAAGCAAGGTTAAATCTCTCAATTTATTTATATTTTGGTTATCTAATCTAAGTTAATTCTAATCTAAGTCAAACCTATGCTAATCCTATGTTAGTTCTAATCCTAATTCTAACAGGTAAAAAGGGGGGTTTCAGCCTGAGAGACTGACACGGGTTTGGTTGGTGACTATAATCAATTCAAGACACTTTAACTCACGCAAGCAAATTAACAGAAGATAAAAGAGCGGTCGAGCCTTATAATAGAAAACTGTATTAGCCATTATTAATCCGATTAGAAGTTGTTTTGTTTATTTAGTGCAATGATTACTTATCTCGAAGAGGTATATCATTCTTAGACTTAGACGGGACTTCATCCTAAGACCTAGACACATTAATTATGTCACAATTAAAGCATCCACATAAATCATCCTTATTTGCTAATTATAATCTATCTTAGGGATTAAAGCAATGGTGATCTTGTTAAACACTAGCTCATAGAGACTTTACCCACTTACTGCTTAATGGCAATTTATACTCTAGTAGTCCACTTGTCTAACTATCCAATGGAATCCGAACATTATTTGTTGAAAAATCTAGATTCACATACTAGTCAACATGTTCAATAAACCAAAGGCAATTTTTGTTAACTAGTTAAGCCAGAAGCGTATACTTAGCATGATTTTAGAAGGACAATACTTGTGATCCTATGATTCTAGATGTATAAATTACTATATGGAGAGCTATCCCGGCATCTAGATTACTTGGACTGTATCACTAGATCCAATTGAATGATAGGTCGCATACAAAAGCACGTAAACAAGTATAAATTGATAAACATAAACAAGAATACAGTGATAAATTAAGCAATCGAGATATAAACAAAACCAAACATTCAGATCTTCATAATAATGGCTAATACCCGAAGGTATAAGACTTCAAGCATCATAATTAATACAAGAGTAATTGTTTTAGCCAAGGTAAACTAACCGAGTTAACGAATGATACCAAAAACTTAACGATTACAAAAGTATAAAAATTACATGTTGTCTTCTATGGATTAGAATGCGTTGCAAGACCTCTTCTACTCTTTTTCTCCTCTGAAAATCGACTTTTGCGGTTTAGGTATCGAGAATATGATTTAGCACACTTAAAACTCATTTTCTATAGATATTGTCTGGAATTCGATTCGATACGGTGTATCCAATGGATTGGATACTGCGTATTGGAGTTTCTTGGAGTAGGGACCACATTTGATATCTTCTAGAATATTCACATGCTATATATCTAATACGGCGTATTGGTCTTCTATGGATACGGCGTATTGAGCTTGTTTCCTTTGTGGTCTTTGGTAAGTGTAGGCATGGATACGTCGTATCTTCCTTGATGGATACGACGTATTGGTTGTCAAAATCATTAATCTTCAAAATATCTTTGTTTAAGCTTTAGAATGCGCGCCTTTTGCATTATATTCACCAAGTACTCCATAATTACTACAATTCTCAAATATAAACGATTAAGTAACAATTCTTTGCAATAATTATACAAAATGGGTTAATTACATAGGATAAATGATGTTATAAAATAGATGTTATTTGATGTCATCAACAACAAAGATCTATTCTTTCTAAAGATTAGAAATACTGAGGAGATAAGTATATTCTTTCACTCCACAAGATACACGTAGAACTATTTCCAAAAGCTAATCTGGAAGAAAAGATAAATCGTTGGGTTAGTAAAGAATTCAAGAATTTTTACGAAGACGCGCGGTTCTCAATTCAACATTGGAAAGATTCATGGCATAAGAGAGTGTACAAGCAAAATCAAAGAAAAGTCAGAGACAATCCAGAAGACTATTTATCCAATCACAGGATTACGAAATTTGTCGAAATTATTACTGATTAACTATATGGTTTGGACTTCATGGAACAAATACTTGTGATGAGAGAAAATGATAAGCCAGATAGTTTTTTTGAAGCTAACTTCAAGTGTCTGAACAAAAATGATATTTAAGACTTGTATTATCTTTGTTGAAACAAGAAGGTCAACTATCATGAAACCAAGTTGATGAATTCCTTAATAACGTTCATCAGAAGTCATATGATCTAGGAGAGAGTTCATGATTTCTAGTTGGGAATAGAGAATTATCAAATCACGGTAAACTTAACTGCACCAACATTAACATTCCCTGGTATTGAAGCACATGAACCGTACTCAATAGTAGACACGTGAACTACAGGTTTGATTTACTTAAACAGAAAAGATGAGAAACGGGTTATGTATTTGGTGGAGATTGTTAAATTCTGTGATGCTACATTAGAAAGAGTCTTAAATGAAGTAAAGCTAAGGATCTTTTAAAGTTAAATCTGGAAGAAACCACCTCGGCTAGGTGAATTAGATCTTGACAAAATGAGAACATTGGAAAGAGAAATATCCAAGCGTCTAAGTCACCAACAACAATAAGAAGGTGGCAATCGTTTGTGAATGGAAGACCAATTCTGCCGGTGATGAAGCATCTGTAATAATCAACCCTTAGGGGGAGATTGTTAGGTTTAAGAAAAGTGTTTATTATTAAATGAATTAGTCTTTGTATACTTTATAGTTTTGTTGGTAATTATATTATAATAAAGTCTATCTTGGTCAAAGTTAAGTAAAGTTCACCATAGTTTTACTAAAGTTAGGAAAATAGAATAGGATTAGCAATAAGTATAAATACCCATCTAGGAGGGGTATTTATACAAGTCTTTACATTTTGTAACTTTACTTCTCCTTCCTATTTCTATTTTCCCTTTTAATGAAAACTTTGAAAATGATGAAAAATACTCCCTAGCTCATCTCCTCTAATTCTATAACTTTCGTATGATACTATAGTGCAAACATGACATATAACAACATCCGAATGTCATCTCATCGAGCTTGAAAATCAAGTCTAACGCTTGATAGAAGCTCATATTGCTCCAAAATCATCCATTTAAGTGAACAAAATTGCTTCTTCATGCGAGATCTATAGTGGTCCCAACGACACTCAGTATTGCATGGAAAATCCCAAGGAAGCTTTTGTTGACTACGCATCCTCGCATACAGACGAAGCAGGAGGTAAGTGGTATACTTTCAAACCTGAGCAAAACAACCTTGGTGACACCTATAATTCGTCATGGAAAAGTCACCCAGACCTTAGGTGGAGGCAACCTCAAAATTCTCAAAGCAATTTTTCAAACCCACCTAATCGTTTTCAGCCCAACGGTTGATTCCCGAACCGCTCCTTCAACAACAATCCTCAAAATTTTAACAATCAATCAAATCTTGAACGATTGGTGTCTAACTTCATGGCATCTTAAGACGCTAGACTGTCTAAGTTTGAAGCCGATTTCAAACAACAACAAGGCAAGATGACCAGTAAAATTGATACGTTCTTGAAGGCAATCAATGATCGAATAACAGGAGCACTCCCAAGTGACACGGTTAAGAACCTAAAATTGAATGTTAACTCCACCTCTCTAGTTTCTTATACTCGTTCTTACCCAACAAGAGACCCTCAATGTTTATCCTAAATCCATTGTTCAATCAACACTATCACAATATGTTCCAAGCAACCGAATAAATCTCACAATGACCAACCTCAAGATCATGACACAATTGCGAAGGAATGCAAGACATCAAAAGAAGAAGGAAAGGAAGAGAAGGGCGACCCAGAAAACATCAACACCAACCCACCTGATCCATCTATCTCATTCATCATCGAAAAAGTTTGTAACCTCAATTCGTTCCTTGAATCAATAAACTTGGTTCCCTGATCATCCGACTCAAAATTTGTTTGCACAAAAGACAATGATGGAGAGGTAATGTTTATTGAAATAATTAAGAAGTATGATGACTCTTCCGAATAAGAACTAGGAGAAGATGAAGGTACAGTAACTGGAGAATTAGGGGTAGAATACTGATGTGCTATCGTGTAGGGTCAATTTATTGATTACAAAGTTTTAAATTTATATTTAGCAGACTTATCTTAAAACAACACTTTAACGGACAGTGTACCCGATCAGGTGAAGTTTCATGGTAAGTAGGGTGTCGAACACTAAGAGCGAGGTTGTTAACCTTATATTCTATTAGTATTTTAATTATTCTAATTAAGTTAATTCTAATTACTTGTTAAACCTATGCTATATACATTTCTATTGGTAATGGGGGGGGGGGTTTAGCCTGAGAGACTGGCACAGGTTTTATGGTGACAATAATCAATTCTAAACACAATAAACATGCAAGAAAACAATCAAAAGATAAAAGTGTGGTACAAGCCAAAAAATAGAAAAGCGTATTAATCATATTAAATCTGATTAAATGATGGTTTGTTTATTTAGTGCAATGATTTCTTATCTTGAAGCGGCATATCATTCTTAAGACTTAAGCGGGACATCATCCTAATACCTAGATACGTTGAATCATGTCACAATTAACGTATCCACATAAAGCATCCTTTTAGTTTAATTATAATCTATCTAGGGATTAAGGCAATGGTGATCTTGATAAACCCTAGCCTATCAAGACTTTACCCACTTACTGTTTGATGGTATTCTATATACTGATTGTTGACTGTTCAAATCTCTATCAATTATTCAAGAACATATTTGTTGAAACATTACGGGTCACCTGCCGATCCAACTAAGCTTTTAATTTAATATTGTCCTTGGAGTGGAATACCTCTTGTTGGATCCCACTTCAATAGATCGAATTCCTTAAGCTTGTTTAAGGTTTAGTTATATTATATAAATCTAACATAACTATAGTAGAAACTTTGTTAAGTGTATTAAAGATTATGCGGAATCTAATCTTTAATATTAGAAGAATTCTTAATGAAACAGTAAAACACAATGAATTCAACAAACAATAAAAGCTCCAATATTATTAAGCAAATAATATGAATACTCTCCTAGTATTAGGGTTACAAAACCTTGAAGCTATGACGATATCAAAACAAAAGATTTCTAGATTTATAACTTTATGCCCTAGGACCTCCTTTTATACACCAAGGAGTCCTAGTCGATTTACAATATATTCCTAAGACTTAGAATATTCTATATGATCTATTCTATAAATAACTAATACCTATCACGTAAGTAATCTTGATCTCCAAGCAATCTTTATCATTTCTTCTGTCTTTATCCTTTCTCTGACAGTAGAAACTCTTTCAGCAGTCTTAATTTTTGAGCAGTTGTAACTTTTGTACTAGCAACATTAACTTTTAATACTAGCAGTAGTAACTTATACACCAGCAGCATTAACTGTGTATAAGCAGTAGTAACTGCTTAGAATATTTTCTTCAACCTTCACCAGCAGTACTAACTTTACACTAGCAGTACTAATATATACTAACAGTAGTAACTGTGAACTAGCAATACTAACTTTATACTAGCAGCATTAACTACTTAACATATTTTTCATTAAAGTTAATGAACAACACTAACTTTAGCTTAGAAGCAGTAATACAAACCTAAGCGGTAGTAACTCTAAGATCATCAAGAAGTCTTTTAATCCTAACAATCCTCCCCTAAACTTGATATTCTTCTTCAAAACTTGTTGCTTTTGTGTTTTTTTTTTGTGTTTTCTTTTTTGCCCTTTTTTTTTTTCTTTTTTTTTGTTGCTCTTTTTTCTTTTTTTTTTTTTTTTTTTTGTTTTTTTCTTTTGTTTTTTTTTCTTGGTTCTATTTTTGCTTTTTTTTTTTGTTCTTTTTTTTTGTTTTTTTCTTGTGTTTGTTTTTGTTGTTTTTTCTTGTTGTTGTCTTGTGGTCTTTTTTTTTGTTCTTTTTGTGTTTCTCTCTATTTTTGTTTGTATATTTTTTGTTCCGTTGTTTAGACATTTTCTTGTTGTGTTTAAAATATTGTTGATTCGTTTTCGCTCTGTCTGTGTATTCGTTGTTTTTTTTTTTTTTTGTGCTTATTTGTTTCTTGTGTGTGTTTGATAAAAACCCTAGCTAATCAAGACTTTACCCACTTCTGTTTGATCGGTATTCTATATCTGATTGTTGACTGTTACAATCTGCTCTATCAATTATTCAAGGAAAATATTTTTGTATGGTGAACTTTACGGGTCATCCTGCCGATCCAACTAAGATTTTATTTTTAATATTGGTCCTTGGCAGTGGGAATAGAAGCTTTTGTTGGATCACTATTAGATCAGGATCGACATTCCTTAAGATTGTTAAGTGTTTTGTTTATATTAGATAATCTAACACAATTATAGGAAGAAACTTTGTTAAGTGTATTTAAGATTATGCAGGAATCTAATCTTTAATATTAGAAGAAGATTATTAATGAAACAGTTAAAACACAAATGAAATTCAACAAACAATAAATAGCCAATATTAATTAAGAAAAATAATACGAATTCTCTTCCTAGTATTAGGGTTACTCAAAACCTTTGGGATTATAGCATAATTGACGATATCAATTACACTCAAAAGATTATATAGATTGATAACTTAATGACCCTTAGGAATCCTTTTATACACCAAGGAGTCCTAGTCGATTACCATATATGCCTAAGACTTTGAATATTCTCTAATGATATTCTCTATAAATAACTAATACTTATCACGTAAGTAATCTTGATCTCCAAACAATCTTTATCCTTTCTTCTGTCATTATCCTTTCTCTAACAATAGAAACTCTTACAGTAGTCTTAATCTTTGAGCAGTTGTAACTTTTATACTATCAGCATTAACTTTTAATACCAGTAGTAGTAACTTATACACCAACAACATTAACTGTGTACAAGCAGTAGTAACTACTTAGAATATTTTCTACAATCTTCACCAGCAGTATTAACTTTACACTAGCAGTACTAATATATACTAACAGTAGTAACTGTGAACTAGCAGTACTAACTTTATACTAGCAGCATTAACTACTTAGTATATTTTTCATTAAAGTTAATGAATAGCACTAACTTTAGCTTAGCAGCAGTAATACAAACATGAGCAGTAGTAACTCTAAGATCATCAAGAAATCTTTTAATCCCAACAATCCTCCCTTAAACTTGATATTCTTCTTCAAAATCTCAAGTTTCTTTATTGAAAGCTTTATTAATCACCATGAGGATGCTTCTAAACACTTCATTCAGGTACATAATCTTCCTTAAGCTATTTTTGACCAATCTAAGAAGCTCAAATGCCATTTTACACTCATAATCAACTTGAAGCTTCACATTATTAAACATCTGATGTAGTGTGTGATTTGTAAGTGGATAGATCTTCTCAACCAATAGATAAAATGGTACGGACTGCACTGTTACACAATGAACTCCACAAGAATCATAAAGCTTCCAGTTCAGCACTTTAACTAAACCTTGTTGATTCTTCCATACATTATCTTCAACATGATGTTCAAACATGATCTTCAAATGATGAAGTAACAAATTATCCATGTAATTCACTGGCTCTGTCTTCTTAAATCTAGCTTTGACTATACTCTAAAGAACTCCCAAATCTTCTCTATCAAAGTTTTTAAGCATCTTTCCAAAAGTTAAATACATCTGAGTCTTACCATCTGCTCTGATAATTTGGAAATAGCTTTTCTTCCCTTCTTGGTAGATCTTGTAGTCAACAATGGTTGGATATTTAATAGATAAAGGTGTAGCATCAATAGTTACATCATCTCCATCATCTGGAACTATTTCCAAACATTGCTTAAGCTCTTCAAACTCTTTGTCTTCTTCCACTTTTTGCTTCTTAGAGCTTTCTTGTTCTAGCTCTTCTCATGCTTTCTTTGAACTTCTCTCTTGTGCTATCTCTGCTTCAGCTTTCTTTGAATTCTCTTCCACCAACTCAGTTCTGTAGTCAACAAAGGTATTTACCCTTTTCATTGCTTTGTCAAATAATTCTTGAATATTTGCAAAGGACTTGTTCTTCAAACTTTTGGACTTCCATCCTTCCATGTTTTTCAGATAAGTACACATGATACTCCTTTATTGAGCTCTTGTTGGTGGTCTGTTCCTCTTCTCTTCTACTCTTTTAGCTGCAAAATGTTTTCTTCTTTTCTCTAAGAGTTGTACAAACAATCTTGCCTTTTCTTTATCAGTCAATTCTTCTTGGTCTTGAACTTGCAGTCATTGAGCCAACTGATAATCAGCTTCAATTTTAGCCTAAACATCATCCCAAGATATGTTGACTTTTTCAATTTGTTGAGCTTTTTCTCTGGCAAGCCTTTCTTCTTCTTCTTCAGCTTGTAGCTTGAACGCAAGTTCTTCATCAAGCCTGAGTAGATCTTTCTTAGACATTTTCTTTATAGGTTCTGGTTTAACCATTTCGCATTTACCCTTGTCTTAAACCTTGACCTACGAAGATTATTGTGAAGAAAGTGTTGGTGTAGGTGCTTGCTCATGTTCATGAATAACAATCCCTTTAACCTTCGGTCTTGTGCTAGCAGTTGTAATTGTTGTAGCATCAGTTGTTGTTGTAAGTGTTGTTGTAGTTATACCCTGCTATGGTTCTTGTATCACAACCTTATCAGCCTTGGGTTTTGCACTCTTCAACTCTGCCAGTGCTTGAGCCAAAGTAATTTCAACATCACTAACTGTTGTAGTTGTTGTAGTTGTAGTTATAGCAGCACTAACTGGAATTGTACTAGTAGTACTAACTGTTGTAGCAGCAGCATTAACTATTTCTTCAGCAGCACTAACCAACTTAGCTTTTTCAATAACAGTAGTAACTTCTTCAACCACACTTCTTGTTTCCTCAGCAGTTTTAACAAAATTTACATTGTCAACAATCACCTCATCACCATCTAAGTCATTAACACCAAACATATCTTCATCAGTGTGAACATTGACCAAGTATATGTCTTTATTAGCATCAATATCAGCTATCCTCCCATATTTGGATGCATCCTCCTCACCCAAACCTTCTTCATCAGAGGATTCCACTCTTGTAGATGAACTAACCTTATATAATCTTTTAAGCCCATGAGTTCTTGACCTCTTTTTCTGTTCAAGCTTCTTGACCCTCCTTTTCAAACTTGTAATCCCATTAGCTTGAGTGGTCTTTGTAGTCTCTAAATCAAGAACTATTGATTGTAAAGTTATACATAATGCCATCAATTCCTCAAGTTTCAGTCTATCCTTACCACTTCAAAGTGTGTTACCTCTTGCGAGCAGTGGATCATTGGATGTTTTAGATATATTCTCAAACCTAGTTTGAGCAATGATA
>BQNB010120562.1:0-17004 GCA_026074375.1 Tanacetum coccineum | reverse complement strand
TGCTCACTTAATCATGCATTACTCCCTGGTTGATTCCTCTAACCTGTTGGTCGTCACCCTCGTTAGTGTAATGTGTAATGTTAACCTTAAAATATGTTGACTAATATGGAATTACATTAGTTTATAAATAGCCAAGCACGCAGGGACTAGATTAGACATTATAGTATAGTTTACTTGTGTTTAGACTATAAATACCCCCTCCATACTTCCATAGAGGGGTGAGGATTCATTATTTTGTATCTCATAAGAAGTGTGTGTGTGTGTGTGTGTGTGTGTGTGTGTGTGTGTGTGTGTGTGTGTGTGTGTGTGTGTGTGTGTGTGTGTGTTCTCTCTTTACCAAGCATACACACATCTTCCATTTTCTCTCTATCAATCTAACATGGCTTACTTTCTCTTTAATCCTCCCCGACCTCCGGATCGTATCTAGTTAGTGTTTCTTATTATTAACAAGTGGTATCAAGAGCTAACCAGGGGTGTTTTGTTATTGTGTTTGTTGCGTCATGATTTCGGCTTATTAAAGCTTATTTTTGTTCTTGGTATGAAAGAGAACAAGAAAAAACCAGATCCGAAATCTTAGGAAAAAAGTACATAAGTACGATAGTGACATCGCAACAGGTTGGTATTTACCACTGTGTCAGCGGTTTGGCCACATCGGTTTGCCGTAGCGGTTTAGTACACGTTGTAGCGGTTTACATTTTTTCTTGGCTTAACTAAACGAACCTTTGCCCAATTGAAAAATTGGCAGTGGTTTGGTGTTAAAGACACAGCGGTTTGTAACTTAAAACTTGTCAGCGGTTTGGTGTAAGTTTGGCAGCGATTTGCTATAACTAAGTCAAACGTTGACCGAGTCAAAAGTAAAGAAACAAGCCAGAAACAAAAAAAGAAAAAAGAGTCAGACTCGACTATGTTTAACCATTAACAACTCAACAGAACACAACCACATGACAAACAAATCCAACTGATCTATCACAACTTCGTCACATATCATAAAACAATATCCAACAAATCCACTCACTACCTAAAAACCCATCATCACAAATTCCATCACTCAACTCCATCCTCTTCCAACATCACAAGACTCGAAACAAAAAAAATAATACGAAATATCTCAGTTTCATTTTCGTGTATTATAATTAATTCATGACCTTCAAGAGATCAAGAACACAAAATCAAAACTCATCATTGATCTTTGTTATTCGAATATAAAGATAATCCCATAAAAACATATGTTATAAACCATACTTTGTTTTGATTATAAGACATAACTCAAAACAATCAAAGACCTACCCAAGACTCCCAATAGATCTTGAAGCCGTATTCTCGCAACCATTGAGTACACAAATGAAGTCTACAAGGTCGTTGGTTTGGTTGGTTTGTAGAAGGAAACCAAAAGAACTTATGTTATGATTTAAGATTGTGGCTTGAGACTGATTTGTGGTGGATGTTAATAGATAAGAGAGATGGATGATAGGAGATTGGTTCCTGCGTTGGATTTTGTTTTGGGAGCAGTTGGAAAGAAGACTTAAAAGTAAGGCGGTTGTAAAATGAGATTAGGGTTAAACTGTGAGAGTTATTAGGGATTTAGGGCCTCTTATATCCCTAATTTTAGGGTCGTGTTCTATATTTTTGAGTGGGCCAGTATTTCAGGTGAAGGCAGGCCAGTTCATAACTCAAACCCTTAGGCTGAGTATTGCAATTTTTGTTTTTGGGCTGGTGAAATTTTGGTACACCGAGTTTTAACAAAAAAAATGGCCTGAATGTTATTGTTGATATTGGGTTGGTTAATCTTGGGCCATTAAACGAAATTATAACGGGTTGTGTAAATTGTTTTGTTTCGAAATGATTAGGCCAGCCGTGTTATAACATTTTGAGTAGGCCAAGACTTTGGTGATGGATTATGGGCTAGTTATATGATGGTGTTAGACTAGTGTTATTGGATTGAGCCAGGAATAAAACGCTATCATGACAAGTTAGATTAGACGATTTTTATCCATTAACGACAATTCAAAACATCATTTGTACTAGTTTAACAACATTAAACACGAACAACAACACAGCAAATAAGATACATAACACTAAAACAATCTGAATAAGATTCACTAAAATGACAAACAGCTAAGGATTCAGATTATAATGACAAGTGATCACGGAGTTGATTTGGTATCCCTTATTTGAGATTGAAGTGGGTTTCACGAAGGCGTCTACTTATTTCATCATCGAGACTTCCTTCTATTTTCTACCCCTTTTCTATAAACCCAATCTATCGATTGATGACTTGCTTGAACGTATACAACTTATGATTGAGACTTAGATTATCTAGTTTCCAGTAGTCGGGTGGTTGGTTAAAGACCTGGATAACTATCACTTAAAGGAGTTATGTTGTAGTACTAAGTGTCACACGCAGATGTCGATGTGGATAATTTCAAGATGTGTTGTACTTCTTATACTTTTCTGGTTGAGTATAGGGTATTTATAGATTTAATCTCGAACCGTTCTTCAATCAACAACAGTGCAAGCTTAAGTAACAAATTTTAGGGGATTTTATTTCATTTTCAAGTTTGGTATATCTGGTTTACTTCACCAAGTGATCACAACAATAGCCGACAGAATACGAGGTTGGTAAGTTAGCCAGAGAGTTTAAAGGTTGAGATGTAATCAGCACTTCTCACGGGTATTTTTGTGCTATTCCAAGACAAAGATACTTCACAGTCTAAGCAAAATCTTCAAAGTTCTTCGATGACATTCATTCACAAGACCTTGATTATACCAAGTGTTCTTGATTCTTGCTTCATCTCCTCTACGGTTTCTGAAGTCAAGAGGGTAATGATTCTTTTGTATATCAAGATTTGTGCTTATGACAAGAACTTCTCGAGTATATGGACGTACACGACAATGATGCTTCCGAGAGTTCGCAACCATCATGGGGAAAATGTGTACATCCGGGACTTAGTTGACTTTGATGTTATTGATGTTACCATGTCAACTTCCAGGGGGAAGTTTGTTAGCCCTAAAATGTTTAGTATGGTTTATGAAGTATTATGCAAACGTGAGAAGAACAGTTGCTGATTTCTCGCATGCACCCCTGAACGAATATTCACCAAGCCCTGATGACAAGAAGCAGTGGTCGTTGGTGTGGTTTGACTTCTACAAAATTCCGCTGTGCACTTTGATGACAAGTAGAAGATTGTTCAAGCTACATCAATGTTTCAGAATCTGCTTAAGATAGGGATGTTGGTTTGAGGGGAAGCTGATTCAGAAACTTCGCCAAAAAGGAGTCTATGAAGAAAGCTTTTCAAGACATGCTGCATGGATTGGGGGGAAGTTAATCCAGTTCATGCATACTACAATGGTTCCTGTACAAGTAAAGACAATGAAGATCCAAGCTGGAGTACAAGTTTCAAGACAAGGAGAACTCAGAAGACATCTTCAGCTTTGGAAGTGCTTTGGAAGACTTTATTTCTGTTGTATTTGTACATGATAGGAACATTGTAAGTAATTCCGTATGTGTCCACATATTGGGGGAAGATTGTTAGCCTTAAAATATGGTGACATATCCGGAATTACATTAGTTCATATATAGTTAAGATATAGTTAGACACATAGGGACTAATAATGACTAGTTGCGATAGTTATGTGTCACTAGGACTATATATACCCCCTTCATACTTCCATGGAGGGTGAAGCTCACTTTTATAAAAAGTGTGTGTGTGTTTTCTCTCAACAAGCACACACACTCTTCCTATCTCTTATTCTTTTTCTCTCTAATAATATGGATACTTTTCTTTTCCATTTTATCAAGCCTCCGGATCTTGTGTTATAGGGTGAATCGTGTTAACAATTGGTATCAGAGCTTCTTGAAGTACTTTGCAATGAGAGCCAAATTTTTCTGCATGTCCTTATCCTTCTGAGCTTGTTCAGGATCACTGTCTTCTTCAGAAGCTGACTCAGATGGTGGTGTGATTGGTTTGGCTATCTCTTTGTCTTTGTATCTTGTAGTTGCATGAGATCTGGTTGGAAGTGAAGATTTTGATGTTGGTGCATATGATTTGTGAGACTTTGATGATTGATAATACGGGTCTTGAAGTGTTTGAGCAGTAGCAACAAGTGCTAATGGGTTAGCATTCTTGGCCATTCTTTCAGCACGGAGTTCATTAACTTCCTTTTACTCTAGTCATACCCACCAAGACCATCACATGACACCAAAGCTGTGGAAGTGGATGTTTCCACAGGCACAGTCCTTATTGTGCTTTCTTTGTTCTTGTAGTCTTGATTTCTTGGAGCTTTGCACTCTTTAGCAAAATGTACCTTCTTGTGGCAGTTGTAGCACTCCACTTTGGACTTATCAAAGCCAACAGACTCATTTCTATTGATAGTAAGCTTCCTACCTGTATTCTTCAAAAACCTTCTAGACTCATAGTTAACATAGCATTTTCTCTCAAATCCATCTCTTCTAAATCATCTGAATGAATTTGTTACAAGTACTCATGTGCAAGTTGAGGATTATTTGGTTGACTAGCAAGGAATGCACAAATAACAGCATCACTCAAGTTGTCAATATTAGCAGTATTAACTTGAGTATTAGCAGCAGAAACTCCATTAGCAGTATTAACTATTTGAGCTGTACTAACTGCTCCATTAGTGCTGCTATTGTTGTTATTTGAAGAGGACACAAAAGCCATGTTATGTGTGATTGAACTTGAGCTAGACATCCTTTTGACTTCTGGTTCATACACCTTAAGGTTGTTGTAGAGATCATCCATGCTTATTGTATCCAAATTTGTTTTATACCTCAACACAAACAAAATGTGTGTTCTCTTCGTATGTGACAAATTCTTAATAGCTCTGCGATCAATATTCTTGGAAATCGTATTTCTCAAAAGTTCTAACTGACTCACAAGCTTTTGAAGCCTATCAAAGGTTTGATCAAGCATCTCTGAGCTTAGAATAGTAAAGTTTTCATATTGCTGCTTTAAAAGATTCCTTTGGGTCTTCTTTGTAGCTGCATTCCCACCAAATCTCTTTTCTACAACTTCCAATAACAGCTTAGCATCCTTGATTGAGTTAAACTTTAATTGATGTTCATTAGGAATGCCAACATATCACACACACTACTTTCGCATTTCACTTATCTTTTCTGAGCCTTCTTTCAGCATTATAGGGCATAATTTCTCAACACCCACCACAACTAGTGTTTTTGGTGCAGGTGTTTCCATTCTTACTGACGTCCCAATACGTGCATAGCAATATCATCTAGATGTATTGTCAATCCTCATCTTCTTAACTCAAACTCAACTCGGTTTGAGTATGTGGAACTTTTAGTTGCAGCAACCTTGTGTGAAGAATCTTGATACTATCTTTTTTTTTCTAGGGCAAGTTTCTCAAAGCAACAAGCTCTGATACCACTTGTTGTCCTAGTTGTAGGATACCTCTTGTTGGATCCCACTTCAATAGATCAAATTCCTTAAGCTTGTTTAAGTTTTAGTTATATTAGATAAATCTAACAAAACTATAGTAGAAACTTTGTTAAGTGTATTAAGTTTATTACAGAATCTAATCTTGAAATAAATAGAAGAATTCTTAATGAAACAGTAACACAAGATCACAATTCAACAAACAATAAAAGCTCTAATATTATTAAGAATAATACGAATACTCTCCTAGTATTAGGGTTACAAAACCTTGAAGCTATGAATAACACTTATTAAATCGTAAACAACATACATACATACATACTAAACTCTATACCCTAGAACATCCTTTTATACACCAAGGAGTCCTAGTCGATTTACAATATATTCCTAAGACTTAGAATATTCTCTATGATCTATTCTATAAATAACTCACATACCGTTCAAGTCAAGTTTCATGATCTCCAACAATCTTTATCCTTTCTTTTTGTCTTGATACTTCTCTGGATATGAAACTCTTTCAGCAGTCTTAATCTTTGAGCAGTAGTAACTTATACACCAGACTGCATTATATGAGCGCAAGCAGTATGTACTACTTAGAAAAATTATATTCAATCTTCACCTGCGTACTTATCTTTACTCTAACAGCACTAACTTTATACTTGCTTAGTACTAACTATATACTAATAAGTAGTACTGTGAACTAGCCAGTACTAACTTTATACTAGCAGCACTAACTACTTAACATATTTTTTATTAAAGTTAATGGGAAACACATACTTTAGCTTCAGCTCGTAGTAACACAAAAATGAGAAGCAGTACTCTAGGTCATCAAGAGTCTTTTAATCCCAACAGTGATTAGGCTTTTACTCATCCCAGAGAGTAATTGCCTTTTATCTTTTACCATTTTATTTAATTATACTTATAATACGCAATAAATTTTTAGCGCACTGCCATGGGAAGTGTGAAACGATCTATCGAGTTGATGTTTGAAGATTAGTGCATTGATGGACCCTTCCCCGTGAAGTTAAATTTTTTTGTGAATTTAATATTTTAAATTTCTATTATTTTTTCATTTTCTTTTATATATACACAAATACATATTTTATTTTTCTCGATTTATTTTTGTGGATTTATTTTCTTTTATAAAGTATTTAAAATACCAAAAAAATTGAAAAACAACAAAAGAAACCGTGTTGTCAATTGTTAAATCGGCTCACCTTTAGATTAACAAACTATAAGAGAGGTATAAGGAGGGTTGATCCTACGAACTTCGACCGAAAGGAAAGTTTTATAAAAGCTTCGCGCTTACCCGCTCCTCCTGCTTCTTGTGTGTTTTCTTGAGAGTACCATGCCCTTTGACTATAGGTTAAAAAAAATTTCAAGATTTTATTTCCTTTTATTTGTTTTTTTAGTGCATGCGTACCCGCTCTTCATCGAATTTAATTGTTGAATCTTTCATGATTCTAAAGCGACGTAATCATAGACGTTCCAAGCAAATAGTTGAACCCGAGCTTCGAACTATTGTAGAGACTCCCGTTGACACTATGACGGATACACGTACTATGTCAGAGTTACTCCAAGCACCTACCGAGGGTTGTGGAGATGCAATTGTTAATCCCGCTATACTTTCCGAAAATTTTGAGTTAAAAGTCGGGTTACTTACGCTAGTAACTTCGAGTCAATTTCATGGTTTTGAGAGGGACGATCCCTATTCTCATATTCGTTGGTTTAACAAGATCACTTCTACACTTAAGTACAAGAATGTTCCACATAAAGCTATTAAGTTGATGCTTTTCCTATTTTCTCTTGAGGGGGCAACCCGGATTTAGCTTGAAAAAAAACCCCCTCGTTCTATTCATACATGGGAAGATCTTGTTTCTAAGTTCGTAAATTATTTCTTTCCTCCTTCGAAGACCACGAATCTCAAGAATGACATCACAATTTTTCAGCAGAGGTTTGATGAAACGTTTAGTAAGGCATGTGACCATTTTAAAGATCTCCTCAGTGAATGCCCACACCACGGTTTTTCAGAATTACATCAAATCAACACATTTTACAATGCATTAACGCAATCTGATCAAGATTCTCTAAATGCAGCCACCGGTGGTAATCTTTTGAACTGTACTCCTCGAGATGCTTTGACTATTATTGAGAATAAGTCAAAAGTTTGCACTTCAAGAAACAAACCAGTTGTTTCAAAAGTGAGTGCTACTACTTCTTCTTCTACTCCAGCTTATCTACCAAAGATTACCGCTCTTACTGATGCTGTTAAGGCTATGCTTCTTCAGAACAAGACCCCTTCACCAGCTCCCGTTAAAGCTATGGAAGAAACTTGTGTTATTTGTGGTGGTCCGCATCCTTACTATGAGTGTCTAGCCATCGATGGCAACACTTTCAATGCTTTTGCAGCCACAGGGACCTACAATTAAGGAGGTCACGGATACTGTCCTCAGGGAGAAACTAATTATCGTGCTAGCAATCAAATGAGACCACCTGGTTTTCCTCAACCGAATGTGCAGAACAATCAGAACCAGTATAATCAGAATCAAGGATACAATCAGAATCGAGGAAATAACTTTAATCAAGGAAATCAGAATTATCAAGCTCCGCTTAATCAAACTCAAGTTGGACCCTCGAATGATTTCTCAAACTACATGAGGACTAACGATGCTAATATGAGATCTATGCAAAATCAAATAAGTACTATGAAGACAGAATTGAAGAATGAAATCCAGACTACGATAATGAATCAGAACAATGAGCTAAAGAACATAATGAGCAGCTTTGTTCAAATGCATAGTCCCTTGGGTTCGGGATCACTTCGTAGTAATACCATTGCTAACCCAAGAGGTGACTTGAAAGTTAATTCTACTTGAAGTAGTGTTTCTTATGATGGACCTACGATTCCACCTACTTCTTCTCCTCTTCCAAAGGAAGTGGAACGTAAACCATAGGTGATAAAGGACAAGGTGCAAACTACAAGTTCAGGAAGTACTGCACACGTCCAACCTCTAGTTGACCAAGTTCCTATTCCAGAGCCTGATGTTGCTCCAAAGCCTAATCCTAAACCTTTAATTCCTTATCCTTCAAGGCTTAACGACCAAAAGCTCTAAGAGAAAGCTAATAATCAATGGTTGAAGTTACTTTAATCTTTCTAAGATTTACTTTTGACATTAGCTTTGCGGATGCTCTTCTTCACATGCCTAAGTTCGCTTCTACGTTTAAGAGTATCCTTAGTAATAAGGAAAAATTATTCGAATTGGCAAATACTCCATTAAATAAGAATTGTTCGGCGGTGCCTCTAATAAGTTGCCTGAGAAACTTAGAGACCCCGGTAAGTTTCTCATTCCTTGTGATTTTTCTGGAGCTAGAGCAGTGGCTTAGCTTTAGCTGATCTGGACAACTAACATAACTTAATGCCTTCTTTCGTAGGAAGATGCTTTCGCTCCGGTACTTACCCTACTCGAATGAATCTCGAGCTCGCACAACCGGACAACAGGTTTCTTATCATTTGGCTGTTGCCTAAAGATGTCTTTATAAAAGTAGGATTTGTTTTCATTTTCCATATGACTATGTGTCGTTGATCTATGATGTTGTTCAAGGTTCCCCTCTTCTCGGGAGGCCTTTCTGAGGACGACACACATAGCATTATACGATGTAATCGTCGATGAGTTAAATCTTAGAGTCAATGATGAAGACCGGAACATTATGTCAAGCACACTTTGAGATACTCTTATAGATATGATGATGAATTAGTTGATCGAATTGATGTCATAGACATTACATGTGAAGAGTATGCTCAAGAGGTGCTCGGATTTTTTGATAGTTCTAAGAGTAGAAATCCCACTCCATCTTCAGATCCTATCATTACTACCTCTTCCCCTTCTCTCACTCCTTCTGAGGGAGGTGACTTCGTTTTGGAAGAGATCGAGGCTTGTCTTACAAGAGATTCAATTTATGAGATGATGATGGCCGATTTGATCCAGAGGAGACATTCTTCACTCTTAGAAGTTATTAAATAATGTTCCATCATCTCTCTTCCTTACGAAAGAACTTCATTTTGAGGAACCTTAAATCGAATATATTATTCTATTGTTTGATCCTCCGAGTTGAGCTCAAGGAACTACTTCTATCTTGGTATGCTTTTTTGGAGGATAATAAATTACCCATCATAATTTATAATAACTTAATAGATAAGGCGAAGGACCACATTCTAAAATGTTCTAAGTCACAAAGCGTACCATCGCTTGGAAATATTCGGACATTTTGGCATTAATCCCTCAATTTGTACTAAAAAAATATTAATAGAGATGACTTTAAACCAGCAGTCCAACATCAAGAGGTGTGGAACCCAAAAATTCATGAGGTGATCAAAAAGGAAGTTATCAAAACTCCTGAGCCGGATTGATTTACCCTATCTCTGTTAGTCCAGTGGGTATGCCCCATCATGTGTGCCCAATGGAGGTATGACCGTTGTGACGAATGAAGATAATGAGTTGATTCCTACATGGCTAGCCACCAGATGGCGTGTTTGTATTGATTACCGGAAGCTTAATGATGCTACTCATAAAGACCATTTCCTATTGCCTTTCATGGACCAGATGCTTGAACGTTTAGCAGGATAGAATTACTATTACTTTTTAAGGGATTTTATGGATACTTTCAGATTCTTTATCAAACCTACAAGACAAGAGTTAGACAACTTTCACTTGCCTTTTAGGTTGTTTGCCTAACGACCTATGCCCTTTCGCTTATGTAATGCTCCAGGCATGTTCAAAGGTGCATGATGCTATTTTTGATGAATGATCAAGGAAACAATAGAGGTCTTCATGGATGATTTCTCGGTTTTCAAGGATTCTTACTTTTCTTGCCTCTCCTATTTAGACAAAATGCTCAAAAGGTGTGAAGACACTAATCTGGTTTTAAATTGGGAGGAGTGTCATTTTATGGTAAAAGAGGGCATTGTCCTCGGTCATAAAATTTCTAAATCTAGGATTGAGGTCGATAAGGCTAAAGTTGATGTAATAGCAAAGCTACCTCATCCCACTTCTGTTAGAGGTGTTCGAAGTTTTTTAGGTCATGCCAGGTTCTATCGTCGATTTATTCAAGATTTCTCTAAAATTGCCTGGCGTGCCCAATCTTCCTAGATAAAGAAACACGTTCATCTTCTGAAAGAATGTATGAAGCATTTGAAACTCTTAGAAGAATTAAACAGATGCTCCAATTTTAGTAAACCCGATTGGGACCTACCGATTTAAGATTATGTGTGTTGTAGTGATTTTGCGTGGGTGCTGTCTTGGGGGCAATGTAAGACCAACTATTTCTAGCCTATTAATTATGCGAGCAAGACCATGACGATGTCAAAAGCTTATTACACTACTATAGAGATATTGAATTATTGCGTGGTGTATGCTTTCGAGAAATTGCGGGTCCTATTTATTCTTGTCGAAAACCATTATGTAATTCGGACCATGGATTCAAATATTCTTCTTGCTAAACTGAGATTGCTCCGGTGGATTCTCCTACTCCAAGAATTTGATGTCATTATTCGTGATAAAAAAGAAGTGAAGAATCTTGCGGCCGACCACTTGTCGAGATTAGAAAATCCTTATCAAGGTGATCTCGAGAAGAAGGAAATTAATGAAACATTTCCTTTCAAGACCCTCGGAATGATATCTTTTCATGGTGATTCTAGTACCCCATGGTTTGCCGACATTGCAAATTACCATGCGGGGAATTTTATAGTGAAAGGGATGTCGTCCCAACAAAAGAAAAAAATTCTTTAAGGATGTGAAGCATTATTTTTGGGACGACCCCTACTTGTTTAGAATTAAGTGATTAGACGATGTGTTTACGGCCAAGAAGCCATTGATATCCTCACGGCTTGCCATAATGGACCCACCGGGGGACATCATGGTGCAAACTACACCGCTAAGAAAGTATTTGATTCTGGTTTCTATTGGCCGACGATTTATCGCGATGCCCACGACATGGTGAAGTCATGTGACTCGTGTCAACATCAAGGCAAAATCTCGCAAAAGGACAAAATGCCCCAAAATGCAATTCAAGTATGAGAGATCTTTGACGTATAGGGCATCGACTTTATGAGCCTGTTCCTATCTTCTCGAGGGAACAAGTACATTCTTGTGGCCGTTGACTACTTGTCTAAATGGGTTGAAGCGAAAGCACTCCCCACTAATGATGCCCGAGTCATCGTAAAATTCTTAAAAATTATCTTCGACGATTTGGAACTCCCCGTGTATTATTAGTGATCGTGGTACTCGAATTTTGCAATGCCCAATGCAAAGGTCTGCTTAAGTATGGATTGACCCAACCGGTCTTTTATCTGTGTATTCATCCACAAACTAGTGGAGGTTAAATCGTGGTTTGATCGTATCTTGGGAAAGGAACGTTGGCGAAAAACTGAGCTTTCATGGTCTGATAAGTTAGATGATGCTTTATGGGCCTTCTGTACCACATTTAAAACACCCATCGGGTGCACTCCTTATAAGCTTACGTACGAAAAGGCTTGTCATCTTCCTATCGAGCTTGAACACAAGGCCTATTGGGCCTTAAAGCATTACAATTTTAATCTCAAGTCTACGGGTGATCACTGGAAAGTTAAAATGAATGAATTAAATGAACTCCGGGATCAAGCCTACGAGAAAACAAAGAAGATTCTTGACTCCAAGATTAAGAACCGTGTTTTCAACGTTGGTGATCAAATTCTTCTCTTTAATTCTCGATTAAAGATTTTCTCGGGCAATCTCAAACCCGTTGCACCAGACCGTCTACCGTTACTCAAGTTTTCCCTTATGGTACCATCGAGTTATCTCAAACCGACGGACCAAACTTCAAGGTGAACGGTCATAGACTCAAACATTATTTTGGAGTGGACATACCACCTATAACACCTCGTATTTTAGGTCATTGTATGACATTATGAAATTCACAATTTATTTTTAGGGTTTTACGCGTTTGCTCTTAAACCGTAAACTTTAAGTTAAATCGCGTAAACTGAAAATGATCATACAATGTAAACGGGCATTAAACGATTAAATGTTTGTATCAAGCAAGTGTTATATGATTATTTGAGGTTTATAATGACTTTGTTCATCTTCTTTTTACTGCTACGTAAATTGTTTTACGTTTCATAATAAAATACGTTTAGGCATACACGGAAGTTCTAAAACCTAACTACGCTAACAAATTACCCACGATTATTACCCCTATTACTCAAAATAATTTAAAAATAACATAATTATATATTATTATGCCGAAAATTAGAGGATTGGACCAAGAGTCATCACTTAGCATTAAATTATATAGTTATTTCATAAACGGTAACTCTTACAACCTTTTTACCAACTTGCATGTTAACTTAACCTAGGGTTAGAAAGTAAAACATGGTTATTTGTTAGCAAGAAATTTTTTATTATAAATAGCATATGCATGCATGAGTAATCTTTACCTTTCCTTCATATAAAATTGCATAAATTCATATTTTATCTTCTATCTAACTTTTACACCCTAAATTACCACGGAAACATTAAGCCACTCAAAACAAAATTCACACTTTGATTTTCTAAGTCTTTACAACCCTATTACACAAACATTATTAAGGTATTCTAAGGTGTGGGAATAAGCATTGGTTCATCATTTTAAAGTCAAGAAGAAGAAAAAGGAAAAGATTAGGGTTTTGAAAACCTAATCTAGGTTATTAAGTTGGAGCTTTCGTTTTTGATTCTAACACGGGTTTAAGAACATTCATTTCACACTCTCTTACATTCATTACTTAAGGTTTTCTTAAAATCCTTTTATACTTTTCATTTCTTATGATTAGATGTATTACATGTTAAATATAGCCATAATCACCTACTAATGACTTTTAAATGTATTAAAATGAGTTTTTATTTGAGTTTATCAATTTATACACTTATTCTTATGTCATATGGTCCTATATATCATGGAAAAGTAAAAATAAAAGTATGTTAACCTATTGATTAAGTATAAACATGTTTAGGACAAATTAGGGTTTTATAATGTTTCTTAAACTTCACATGTGAAAATAATGAAAGTAAAAGGGTTAAACTTGTTACAATGAATTTACAAGGACTAGGGATGATATTGGACTTTATTATAAGTACCACAAGTGTCAAATGTGTTTTTAAGAGTTTTTATAGTAAACTACTAAGTTAAAAATACATAAAAACAAGGTTTTTATAAAGAAACATACATGAATACTTAGGGGCTGCCTAAATTCGAATTTTAGACAGTAGGGGATGATATTTTATAAAAATAATACGCCTCATGACGATTCCATAATGATAAGAAACTCGAAAAACCGATCTATAACGAAAAAGATACGTTAAAAACGAGTTTACGACTATAAATACTTTTATAAAACTATTTTTATAAAAGGTTACTATTCATGGCAGTAGGTTTGAGTTTAAAACACCTAAAATATGATATAACTTTTGATTACGAGATCGTACACGCAAGAATCGTTAAGAACGGAACTATAACGAGTAAATTACGACATTTTCGATAATTAAAGTTTATAAAAGTAATTTTATAAACTATGAACAGTAAAAAGTACTATTCATCAGCGGGATTAACTTTATAAAATATAATACCTCTTTTAATAACAAAAACGTACTCGAAGGAATCACTAAAATCGGGATTAAAACGAATAAGTTATTACGATTACAAGTTTACGCTAATTAAAGCCTAAAACGACAAATGAGCTGTTGTGAACAGTAATTTTACTATTCATCGCAGAATCTTAAAAACTTAAAAATGTAATATTTTGATCGCTCGTCTTACTACGAAGACGTGGACGTAAGAAACGCGAGCAACGGGCTTAAAACGACCAAATTAGGTCATTTTTACGAAAAGTATATTTATAAACGTTTTCACTTTATAAATATTATTTTACTAAAATGATTAGTCGGTGATTATGCTATATAGAATATTGAGTGGTTATCAAAGTGCTATATTACTAGGGAGTTTCATAATGAGGCCTCTTCGGATGGCGTATCGATGAGTTGTTGGATTTACGATTTAAAGTGTCCTAAACTCCTCGTACGTCATGTCATGACCTCTTTATTTATGATAGCCCGAACGATAGTATGATGTAACAACTATAAGATTATATTCGATGTTAATTAAAGTACTCAGTACTTATACAGCCTTAATTTAAATAGGTTGCATTTATCGTCTTGTGTGACGTTTTATCTGAGATTAATTGAGCTATCTGTACTCAAGGTGAGTTCATAGCCCCACTTTTTACAGTTTTACTGATTTATTATTATTTGGGGTGAGAACATGCTTTGTTTTATAAATTGGACGCAAGTGTTGAAAGTATATTGATTATGTGTTGCCTAAGTAGCAATAACCCTCCTGAGCCCATTATCATGAACTGTCAATTGCATAGATGTAGTTGCTAATTACATTATGTGAGCGCGAATGAGATAAATAGATCTATTGGGATTAACCTCCCCGTTTGGGTGATTAGCTATCACTGGGAACGAACGTTGACCATGTCGGACTTGGATGTTGCGGGTTACAACATCTGTACGGGCAAAATAACTGCTAAAATAGCAAATATAGGTTGAGCTTCGGTGTCATGAGCTTAGTGCAACAGTAATCTGGTTTTGTGATTGTTGGCATCTGTTGTAACATCACGGGAAAATCTTGCGGTCCTGCATAATTTAAATACATAAACCTATGAATTCACCAACAATTTTGTTGACGTTTTAAGCAATGTTTTCAGGAGGTCATTAGGCACGAGATGCCAAGGATGCATTGGATTATGTTTTGGATTGTACAGTTAAAGACTTATGTGTATCATGTTTTGAGAAATATATGTTGTCTTTTGTAATATGAAACAAAGAACAAGAAAAGCTATAAGCTTTTGTAATATGTCTTTTATTTAAATCCAATGTATCAGTTTAAACGACTTTTGTGTCGTTCTTATATATATCTTGTGCTGTTGATCTTGAAGTAACATGCCCCGGATCCTTATTCCGCTGCGACCCATTTTGGGGGTGTTACATAGATCGCGTTAATTTGTGAATTAGGGTTTGGCAGATTTTAGGGCTGTGTTCAACTGATGATAACTCGATGATAGAAACGTGTTTTGATATGTTTTAGGAGGCTAAATTGTAGTTCAAAGAGTATAGTTTTCAAAAAGTCCAGCCTCAAAGATTTTTGAGGTAGGGAAGTTAATCAAATGGTTGTTGCAAGAAAAGTTATCAAAACTGTAAATATGGGTCTGAATTAGAGAGGTAAAACCCCTATTTAAGATTCGAATTAAGGTTAGCCAAAACACAGAAGTCAAGTTCTATATAACTATTAACTTCATCCACAATATTAGCTTTCGATTGGTTGCCTAAGTATGGTTAGCAAGGCCAAACATTTTAGTGCGCGTTCAGGTCCGAATCTGGGTACTTTTGAATTAGGAATTTATTTGAGGCACTTGCTCATGTGATAAACCTTTGGGACAAATAAGGTAGTTAGTAAACACCTAAGTGTACATAGGTAATTTATTTGAGAATTTATTAGGTTTAATAGGTATGAGTTTTAAATTAGAAAAGTGACACTAAAATTCTGCGTTTTCGGGTAAAATGTAAATCATTAGAATTATGAGTAAATGAATTGGTTAAAGTCGGGCATGGTATCGGGGTGACCCATGGAGATATTCAAACACCTTATACATCCATCATATGATTGTTACATGGACTTAAGCATTTGTCTTAGTCGCGTGTAACACGTTTATATTTTATTGTGTAGCTTTGTGTTAGGAAATTTAGGAAGCTGCATTGAGCATCAGGTGAGTTTCATAGTCCTTCTTTTTACATTGTTTTTAAATTGAGATGGAAATGATGCAAATGGTTTTGAAATGTTTTAATTGCTGTGATTATGTGTTTTAATTGAGTGTGGACATCGTATGACTATTATATGACTTTGTGATACATGTTGGTTATGAATTACTTGCATGTACTATGTTTGGCATGTCAAGGGTTGTGATTTACTTACATGTATTGTGTTTGGCATATCAAGTGTTGTTGATTGGGATCTATGGAAAACTAGAAGGGGGGGTTAAATAGTTTTATTGATTAATTGTTATGTTTTCAAAACATTACTTGAAACTTTGTGTGAAATGACTTGATGTTGATCTTGGTTAGTGAAATATAAAAGTAAGTAAAAGAAAGAGTTAGAGAGATATAACCAGGACACAAGTATTTATAGTGGTTCGGCTACAAAGACACCTTCCTTGCCCTACTCCACTCCCTGAGTCACCTACTCGAGAGTTTGTTAAACACTAGTCACCAATCTCCTTTTTGACCGGCGGAGAAGCCTCACAATGATAGTTACACCTCTTTAATAATACAAAGCTAAATAACAGATTCTTCACACGGTAGAATCAAACCAACACAATTACACTTGATATACAGATGATGAATGGACTAATAACTACAAAGTAATGGTCAAGACTTAGCAATGTGATCTTGTTGGAGTTATGGAGATTGAATGCAAGGTACTTGGTATTTGATTGTCTCGGATGAATGTTTGGTAATTTCTTCTTTGA
>BQNB010120561.1:9859-20611 GCA_026074375.1 Tanacetum coccineum | reverse complement strand
ATTGTTATGATTGTTTCCTGTTAAATTATGGTTTCATTAGATATTCCTAGACTATCGTGTAACCCTGGGTTTTGGTAGTACAGGTGGTTTAGACCTAGCTTGCCCCATAATTAGATTATCTTGTCAATATAGGATCCAATGGATACTAGGGAGGATCACTAACTCCTTACCTGGTGTAGGAACTAACTGGTCATCGCACTTATCACTCAATACTTAAAAAGCACAGAAACTCTTTTAGGGGGGTTAATAATCTTTATAGGTTATTAGATATGTTTTGGGAATAGTTGGGTTTAATCACTGCAACATGGATAACCTACCTCCTGGACGATTTAGGATGATTTGGAGATATTCAGGTCTATCGACCTTTGAAACCACTAATGAAACCATAGTTTAACATTGCACAGGAAAGTCTTTTCATAACAATAGTAATGAAGTAACTAGGTTAGCATGTTTTCTCTCTTGATATCACCAAATCTTTATTTTTAGTTATTTATTTTATTGTTATTTTTAATTTCTTTCAAATCAAAAACTATTTTCAAAACGTGACATTTCAAGTTAAAACTAATTACAACTTAGCTCTTGGGACGACCTCAGATTTACCATTCTATACTACCCATGATCGGGTTCTCTGTCCGTTAGTGCGTGGTTAGGTAGATTGAGTTTTATAAATTTAAAACTTGGCAAAATTATATTTCAAAAGAAAATACGCATCAAGTTTTTGGCGTCGTTGCCGGGGAGCTAAAAATTAGAATTAATTTGAATATTTCATTATTTCTCTTCTTTTTCTAAACTCTATATCTGTAGGAACTATACATTTATTTACCTCGTATTTAATCACCAAGTATGCCGCACAAATATCTTTGTGCGCCACACTTTCACCCCTCACCTAGTCTATAAATAGAGGACGAATTTTCACTCTAATATCATCCAATAATCATTCTCTCATTCATCCTTTCATACAACAATCTCACATCACTTCCCACATCCACCAAGTATAAACACCACACCCTTTTGAAGATTCAAGATCAAACAATCAAGAACAAAGTAGAATATCATATTACATATTGGAATAATGGAAATTCATGTTGAATCATATTATGTTATGAACCTCATAGCTATGAGAGGCTAAATCTCTCATGACTACTCGGTGACGTTATGATAATAAATAAGTGTTTGGTATGATCTTGATCTTGTTAATCTCAAGCTTATGTTGCGATCCTATTATATCTTATCTTATCAATTTTTGCTTATCAATCTTAGATTATATAATCATATTGGTATAGGTCGAAATACCTGTTATGATTTATGTGGTTTTAAAGATTTATCTATGATCTTTAACGTCTGTGTTGAGAAATCCACTTTCGTAAGCTGATAAACAAAATAAGTTTTGATATAATAGTTGTCGGATTATTTAAGTGACACATTTGGTCTAGTCTACTAAATATAAGTCTTGAGTTAATCAAGTTAATTTGTGAAAACTTTTTCTGACGAGAAATCCTTTTTATAAGTTAAGGTTACATCTTAATCATTTCCAACACTTATAAATTATTTTCAACTATCTAAGTAGTCATCTTTATTATTACTGGTAAAAAGTTATTTATAAAATTGTTAAAGTCTGTTTTCTGATTATTATAATACTACTTAAATCCTTGTGGATGACATGGTCTTACCTAAAAAGATTATACTATATACGTGGGTTATACTTTTACCCGTGTGTTTCCCTATAATAAAATTGGTATTTTCACTCACTATAAATATAAAGCTTTTGAAACACATCAAAGTTTTTGGCGCTATTGCCGAGGATTTTTTAAGCTATTCTGTAGTCAACTCTAGAAAATTACTTTAACTCCACCTCTTTTTCAAAAATCGTCGTATAGTTTTCTGGCAAACTGACCCAAACAATTTCTCCTTGGGTGCATACACGTGTTGAACCTTTACCCGAACCTGAACGCATTCTGAATCGAAGACTTCGTCGACAAAACAGAAGAGTTCCATACGATCAAAGAAATAATCCACATCAACACCCAAAAATTATCTATCCGTCAATTGTCAACATCAATTACTTCCGTCACTTTCTTGATATTCTTTGAAATTTCGATCCAATGGATGATGAACCCATGTGGGCTGCCGACCGTGTTGTCGCTCTGACTCCTGGTTTCGCAATCACCATTCCTGAAACCGCTAACGAGTTTGCTATTAAAGGTAACCACTTGGCTCTCATCAAAGGAAACCAATTTGATGGCAGAACCAAAACCGATCCTTATAAACACATTCATAAATCCCTTGGAATCCACGATATGATTAAATACAGAGATACCGAAAATGAAGCTGTCCGCCTGATGATGTTTCCCCTATCACTCATTGGAGAAGCAAAAACATGGTTGGACAAACTCAAACAAGGAACTATCGAAAGGTGGGATGAACTTTGAACTTCTTTCATTAGCCGATTCTTTCCCCCAGCTCTTTTTGACCGACTCCTCAAAGAAATCCGTGCTTTTTCTCAACATGAAAACAAATCTCTAACTAATGCTTGGCTTCACATGAAAGAAATGCTCTAAAACTGCCATGGTCATAACCCGTCCAAAGGCAATATTATCAAAATCTTTTATCATGGTCTTAGCGAAATAACCCAAGAAGTTCTAAATGCCACAGCTGGTGGTATCTTTCTCTATAAAATACCAAATCAGGCTTATCAGCTTCTTGAAGATAAAGTTTTACTCAAGACATCGATTAGGCTAAAAAACAAAAAACCAAATCATCTCTTAAGAAAACCTTTGCTTTCGCTGATGAAGGTAGTAGTAATTCTGATACTAAAAAAATTATGGCCTGAATGGATGCCATGACCATAAAAATGGATGCTCAGTACAAAGAACTCTAATCTCAAGCTACAACAACCAAACCCGATTTAACGATGATGATGCCTATGTCCCAGAAGAAGAAGCTAAATTCATGCCAAAACTTTTATAAGACTCGTTTTTATATTGATCTTACGCGACCGAGGACTGAATTGCGTAATTGACGTTCAAGCGGACGGAAATGTTTACAACCGAGACTCAATACAATCCACACCGATGATAATCCCTTAGATCTTCAGAAACAATTCTATACTATTTAATGAAGTCTCAACAATCAACAACGCTTTGTCAAAGAAAACATTCATGGACTTACAAAATCAACTCGAATCACTAGCCAAAAAAATCATCAAGCTTCAATCCAAAACCTCAAAAAATAAATTTGACAGACTTGCTGACAAGCAATCTGGTCGACCTTCTGGATCTCCTCCAAGCAATACTCAACCAAACCCATAAGGTAGCAAAGCTTATCAACCATCGCAAGCTCGTAATGAGCATGTGAATGTTGTATTCACAAGAAGTGGTAAATCCTATAATCCACCAGATAACCTGGATGATCAACAGAATAATTCCGAAAACCCTATCAATTTCGATGGTGATGATGAAGATGATGAACCTACACCACAACCAAAAACTTAACCTACAAAACCAAACAAAGAAACACCGTTACCCAAACCATACAAAACAAAGATCTCGTATCCTCAACGCCTTAGAAAAGAAAAAATGGAGTCCCAAAACGGAAAATTTCTTGTCATGATTTGAGCCATTTGAATCAACGTTCCTCTTGTCGACGTATTAGCCGGAATGCCTAACTATGGAAAATTTCTTAAAGAACTCATAAGCAATAAACATAAAATCAAACAAATTTCTGCCGCTTTCTTACGCGATGAAAGTTCAGCGGTGATCCAAAATAAAGTTCCACCAAAACTCGGAGACCCAAGAAGCTTCCTTATTCCATTTAATTTCAACAAAACTTTCTCTTACAATGCTTTGGCCGATCTTGGTGCTAGCATTAACCTTATGCCATATTCCTTATATGCAAAATTATCTCTTAAAACTCTTAAACCTACCAAAATGAGTGTAAGATTAGCCGAAAGATCATTCCAATACCATGTTGAAATAACTGAGAATATGCTCGTTAAAGTTGCTAAATTCACTTTTCCTGCCGATTTCGCTATTCTTGAAATGGAAGAAGACAACAAAGTTCCCCTCATCTTGGGACGACCTTTTCTTTACACTGTCGATGTAGTTATTCGCGTTAAACAGGAACAACTCAATCTTGGAGTTGGGACTGAACGAATTATCTTTAATATTAATTATGCGATGAAACACTCTTACCCAAACGATGATACCTGTTTTAGTATCGATGTTATCGATGAAATATTAGAAGAAGATTTTGACGCTCTTCTAGACAAAGGAGGCAAAATCCTCCATTCCATCGAAAGAACCCTTCTCGAAGAAGAAATTTTCTCCGAATTTGATAAATTCATGGCAATGACTGCCGATGAAAGTTCTAAATCTGATATCGAAGAACCACCATTCGAGAAAATCACCATCAACACCGATTATAAAATCAAAACATTTCTCGAAGAACCTCCTACGGATCTTGAATTTAAACCCCTTCTTGACAACTTGAATATGTATTCTTGGAAGAACCATCTTTTCTCCCTGTGATCATATCATCTAAACTCTATGCTCAAAGAAAATGCCAAACTTACTTTTGTCCTTAAAAAAAGATGAAGCCTTTGCTTGATATACGACTGGACATTCTGGTATCTGTCCATCATTCTGCAACCGAGATACAAACTTTTTGGATGACATGAGACCAGTTGTCCAAAAACAAAGAGGTTAAATCCTATCATGCAAGAAATTCGTAAGAAAGTTTTCATAAAACTCTTGGATTACCGGGTATTAGTTATCTAATTTCCTATAGTCCTTAGGTTAGTCTCTATTCACTGGTGTACCAAAGAATATGAGGGTTTACAGTTGTACACCATCAAAAATATGTAATTGTTCCAAACAAGAACCTTGGGTTGGCGAGTTTGCAAGAGATTACTCATAAAACTCATTGAAAGCAACCGCAAAAGATCATTTTCCTTTGCTGTTTATGGATCAAATATTAGAAAGACTTGTAGGAAATAAATATATCTGTTTCCTCGATGGTTTTTCTGGATATTTTCAAATTCCTATCGATCCTATGGACCAAGAAAAAACAACATTCACATGTCTTTTCGTGAATGCGTTTGGTGCAAGTGCACGCCCCAGCTACATTTAAAGGGCATGGCTGGCAATCTTTCACGACATGATCAAAGAATCCGGCGAAGTATTTAAGGACGCTTTTTCCGCCTTTGGAAACTCTTTCGACAAATGCCTAAACAACCTCGATAAAATGCTCCAGCGTTGTAAAGATGCTCATCTTGTCCTAAATTGGGAAAAACATCACTTCGTGGTCAAAGAAGGAATTGTGCTTTGACACAAGGTGTTTGGCGCAGGACTTAAAGTTGACAAAGCAAAAATTAACGTAATCTCAAAACTTCCGCCCCTACTAACATCAAAGGTGTTAGAAGCTTTCTTGGACATGCCAGTTTTTACCGACATTTCATTAAAGATTTCTCAAAAATTGCCCGACCTATAACTAAGCTGCTTGAAAAAGATAGTCCATTTGAATTCAACGATAAATTTCAAAAAGCATTTGAAATATTAAAAGAGAAACTCATATGTGCTCCTGTGATCGTAATCCTAAACTGGAATCTTCCGTTTAAACTTATGTGTGATGCAAGTGATTTCGCAATTGGAGCTGTCTTGGGTCAAAAAGATGGTAAAAACGTTCACCCGATCTATTTCGCAAGCAAAACTCTAAATCCCGCTTAACAAAAATACACTGTAACCGAAAAAGAACTTGTGGCTGTAGTTTTTTCATTCAAAAAATTCAGATCTTATCTTATTCTATCAAAAACTATCGTTCACACCGATCATTTAGCTTTAAAGCATTTATTTAAGAAACAAGATGCTAAACCACGTCTTATTCGTTGGATACTACTCTTATAAGAATTTGACAAAGAAGTCAAGGATAGAAAAGGTATAGAAAATGTCGCAGCTGACCACTTGTCCCGAATCGAAAATGATGAGTCAAGTGATGACAGTGAAGTGGATGATAACTTTCTTGGAGAAACCCTTATGGAAATCAACACCAAAGATGAATCGTGCTTTACAGATTTTGCAAACTACTTGGTAGCTGATATTATGCCAAAAGGGATGACGTATCAACAAAAGAACAAATTATTCTCTGACCTCAAACACTACTTCTGGGAGAAACCCTACCTCTTTAAAGTATGTTCTGACGGAATGATCAGACGCTGTGTATCCGGACCAAAAACCTAAACAATCTTAGATCAATGTCACCACAGACCAACCGGTGGACATTATAGACCTAATATAACTGCTAAAAAGCGTCTTAGACTTCTGGTTTTTACTGGCGGCAATCATAAAGGAAGCTCAGCTCTAGTTTAACTCTTGAACGAAGTGCCAAAAAGATGAGAAATATATCAAATAGTGAAGAGATGCCCTTAAACAACATTAAGTATGTGATAATGTTCGATTTATGGGGTTTGACTTTATGGGACCCTATGTCAAAAATCGCATAAGTTTGAATATATTCTTGTCGCTATAGATTACGTATCTAAATGGGCTGAAGCTCGGGCTTTACCAACCAATGATGCTCGAGTTGTTGTCACCTTCTTAAAGAAACTATTTTGCCATTTCAGAATGCCCAAAGCTTTAATTAGTGACTGAGGTACCCATTTCTGCAACAAAATAATGGAAAAGATGATGAAAAGATATGGAGTTAACCACCGTTTCTCTACATCATATCACCCTCAAACTAGTGGTCAAGTTGAAAACACGAACAGAGCTCTTAAAAGAATTCTTAAAAAGACTGATAAAGACAATCTTGTTATTTGGTCAAGAAAACTTAATGACGCTCTGTAGGCTTTTCGTACTGCTTACAAAACACCTATATGGAAAGAACTGCCATTTACAAACTCCGATACCACACCTTAGAAACTCATATATGGAAAGAACTGCCATTTATAATTTGAAATTGAACACCGTGCATACTGAGCCTTGAAGAATTGTAATCCAAATCTAATCGCTGCTGGTGAAAAATGAACGTTCCAGTTACACGAATTAGATGAACTTAGACATCAAGCCTATGAGAAATCTCTATTATACAAAGCAAGAACTAAAGTCTGGCATGATAGAAAACTATGAATGAGAAAAGAATTCAAACATGGTAACAAGGTTCTACTCTTTCACTCAAAGTATAAATTCAAACAGCCGAAACTTAGATCTGGTTGGCTAGGACCATATGTAGTGACACATCAATATCCATCCGGGTATGTTGAACTCTATGGAAAAGATGGAAAAACATGTATTGTTAATGGCCATCGACTCAAACTATATCATGATAAGAAGATATATATGACCAAAGGGAAGCAGTTGCTCCCTTCTTTCCCAAAGAATGACTCACCAAATTCGAGTCTAGCTAAAGACTCTCTTAAAAAATTAAGCGCTTCTCGGGAGGCAACCCGTGTTTCACTTAAGTGTGGAGGAGTCCCTCTGATATCTTCCATCATATCCTTTATTTATTTTCTAAAAAAAACAACAAAAATATTTTCTTTTTGTATGCTTTTGTATTTACTTTTATGCATGTTATATAGCTTAAAGATTTGGAAAATTATGAAGTCTGCTCTAGGATAGCTCTCTCACAGCTACATTTCTCTATGCCCCGGAAAGTACCATTTTCCCTTAATTTTCCTTATTTTATCTCTATTATCAGTTATCACATTGAGGGCAATGTTCAACTTAAGTGTGGAGGGGAGCCAAATAGGAAAAATTATCATATCCTCATATTTGCCTTTTAAAAACTTTTAAACAAAAGTCTCAAAATTAATATATATGCTTTCAAAAAAAATTATGCTCTTAGTAAGGAAAATCCAACCGGATTAACATTATAGCTAGCATAACCCAGTCCACTAAATTGTGAGAATTATAAGCCTTTAGACTATTTGGGTACTCACTTTTGGTACCTAAGATAATTGATGCATTTAGCTTGTTCGGGATGAAAAAAATGGTTTACTAAAAATCACACTAGTTATTTTTTTCGATTTTAATTAAAAAAAATAAAAGATTAAAATTGATGAAAAAAATTACATGTAATGTCCTTGGCGGTCGAGTTCTCAAAGGGATCGAGTTGTGCAAGTCACCTTTACTCTAAGCACTTATTCCGAATTTACCAGAATAAACAAGATCCTTATTTTGTCCCGTGCTTTTCCCTTGCTCAGATAATATGTCTAGGGGTGTTCATCGGTTCAGTTTTTGGGTTGTGTGGTTCGGGTTCATCGGTTTGAAAATTTCTAAAGTCAAAACCAAAACCAAACCAAACCAATTATAGAATGGATAAAACCAAACCATACGCCAAGAAAACCAAATTCAAATAAACTCCAAAATATAATCTACTAGTCACAAATAAAAACCTATGTTTTCAAATAAAATTAACAAATCAAAAGGTCTAACAAAGTGCTCAAGTAAATCAAAAAAATAAATTTTATAAGAAAGTAAATGGTTCAGAACTTAAAGAAAATAAATAAAAACGAAATAAGATAAATTTTCTTTGACAAAAATCTTCTGAAGTATTATTAGCTTGAACATTCTATTTTCAAGCATCCAAACCCGGCTGGAGCTTCACTAGGTATATGTGAATTTATAGAAATCAAGTAGGTAAACTTTTACTCAGTTGCTCCTCGATATCCATCAAAATTTAATTTAAAAAGTGATTAGTTTAAAAGATATTTTAAAGAACTCGGAATGCTGGTTAAGATATTAAGATAGAAAATATGTATATGTATAATTAAAAAAAATTATGTGTATAGAGATATTCGGTTATTTCGGTTTGGTTTGATTTAATTTTAGTCAAACCATAACCAAACCAAACACCAATTAAATACTCCTGTACGGTTTCAAATCAAACCATACACCAATTAAAATTTTTGGTCCGGTTTTATTTGGTTTCGGTCTGGTTTATTTTTTGGTTTGTTCGGTGTCAAACCAAACACTGAACACCCCTAAATATGTCTGACATTGATATGAAAAATGTTAGTGCAAATATTATGATATTTAACCTATACGATCTCTTTATGTTTTGGTGATGACAAACATGTGACTTATAATACATAACGTAAAGTGCGCAAGTTACTCGTAATCACAAATCATCAATGCATACATGCATCTACATCTCTCGACGTCTCAAGTCTACATCAACACCGACATTTGTTTGCAAGTTACTTGTAATAACAAATCATCAATGCATACATGCATCAACATCTCTCGACGTCTCAAGTATGCATCAAAACGGACATTGGTTTACACTCATCCTTTCCTTCTTCCCTCAATTGCAAGAGAAGGACTCAGTCATCGTCAAGATACGAAGTTATGTAGTCTAGTTAGTTCATTTGTAACATATGTTATATATAGATCGAGTCCATGTCTTCCAATCTTTAGTAGTGTGTAGATCTGAATGGTGTGTATGTTCGGAAAGGTTGATTGTGGGTTGGTTAGTATTTTGGGCCTTAAAATACGTTAATGTAGTGGTAGATTGGTTCTAGCTAATATTAGGACTCGACATCTAGCTTAGTGTCGGAAAATAATGTAAGCGACGCGGTTTATGTGTTTAGGCCATAAAACACAAGGTTTGTTATGTTGGGCCATAAAACATAACGGGTTTGGTTGTACTCGAAGAAGAACTCGACATCTAGCTTAGTGTCGAAAAATAATGTAAGCAACTTGTATGGTTTTCTCCGCCGAGAAAGGAGCTTGTTGACTAGTGAAGTAACTCTCGAGTTGGGTACTCGGGGAGTGGAGTAGGGCGAAGAGGAGCTTCGTGACCGAACCACTATAAATCATCGTGTCCAGTTTGCATTTCCTTTCACTTATCTCTTTACGCTTTTATTTACATTTATTGCTTTACTTTTATATTTGCATTGTGTTCATGATTGTGTGGATAGGTGCGCATATTGTGTTAATTGTGATTGTGTAGTACTTTGTAGTTAATATTGTGGTTGAGCTTGTATTGTTAAGATATGTGTTAGTTGTTGTAAAATCTATTATCGACACTTCTCATATTACGTCTAACTTGATTGGCGATTTGATACAAAAGATTTAAAGTCTTTAAATGGAAACGTATTAACCCCCCTCCTACGGTTTTCACAATTGGTATCAGGAGCCACGTCGCTCTAGTTTTCAAAACAAATGATTTTTAAAATAGAGTACGATCCATGTATCAAATTACCCATGCATGGGGATTAAATATAAAAAGTGTTTTGTTGCTTGATTCGTAATAATTTTGTTATTAGATATACTTCGTATAATAGCTTGAAGGAAAATCTTCAAAAAAGAGTTTGAAATTGTCTATATATTGTATTTAGTCGTAAGAGTATAAATGACGTCCAAAACACGTTTTTTATGTGCTGAAACAACTTCTTAAAGTCCTACGCTCTACAGTTAAGTCCCCAAATGATTTTGTACACAAAATGTGTTTTAGGGTCACTGGTGGCGGTCCTATAAATGTTAGGGCGGCCCCCATATATATCTGGGGGCCGTCACCTTTATGGGGGCCGTTTGTCTGTTTCAGCAGAATTTGGCAAACTTTAAAAAATCATATAAAATCAACCGTAAGTCCGTAGAAGTCGTGCCACCTTCCATTTTAAAGATAATTGAGTCTACTTTCATTTAAAAGAACTTCCAAGTCTTCATTTTAAACTTAAATAAGTCAAAAATGCAAAATACTACATAGTGCTCAAAACTTTGAGTTTCGTTTTAACGTAAAACTTGTATTTTACATTTT
>BQNB010120560.1:0-20611 GCA_026074375.1 Tanacetum coccineum | reverse complement strand
TTTTAGCAAAGTTTTGTTTTGCTAATTAGTTTTATCATTTCATGTCTTAATAATGAAATCATTGTGGTCAGGGCCGGATTTAGCGCTGGGCGAGCTGGGCGACCGCCCAGGGCATCAATATTTTTAGGGGCATCAAATTTCATATTCTTACATGACAGAAAGAAAAATCTGAAGAAATGAATAATGGTGGATTATTTTATGAGAAAGAAGATGAAAAGGAAAAAGAGAAAGTGAAAATATATACGCAAAATTTATGTATTTAATATTTTAATGTGTAGGGCCCTCATCCTTCCCACCTTATCAATCTACGTGACTAAGTAGACTTGTTTCCTTTTGTACTTGTTGGTTTTTAATATTTTTTACATGAAATGTTAAGTTGAGTTATTTGTTTTATACTTTTATTAAACATGTTGCAGCATTTAGCATAGTTAGTTCACTTTTTATACCATGTCTTATCTTAGATTTGAAAAATAGGTATATAAAAATGATACTTTAATAAATTAAAACCGATCCATAGTAGTAATAGTTACTTCCATCGCAACGCATAGGTTTTTGTTTCAATATTGACTCCTGTTGTAATTATACTTTTATTTTGTATCTTTAGCTTTTAACACACGTTGTTTGTTTCTTTACATCTACCGAAAGAATATACTTTTCCGCAAACTATAGTATTACTTGCCTTTTTGCATAATTGTAATCTGGAGTTTATCTTTTGATATCGTAACATTTTGTTTATGAAATAAAAACAGGTTTGTATCGATGAGCCATCTAACTTGATTAGGTTTCAAACACGTAAAATATTACGTGATTTTTTGTTTATAAGGGGCATCGTTGGACCGACTCGCCCAAGGCATCAGAAAACTCAGGACCGGCCCTGTCTATAGCTACCCAAGCCAATCTCAAATTAATTCTTCTATCAGAAAAAAAGAAAGATACTACTAGGTGCATAAAAAAGAAAGATACTATTAGTAAACGCCGATTTGGCAAACTGCACCCGAACCAATAATCAGTTAGCAAGTTAAAATTAACAATTTGAACAACCCTTTTGTCAGTACTTTTAACCTTTTATGCTAAATACCAGATTTCAAAAAAAATTATACCATACGTGTGCAGCGCACGGGTCTAAACAATTACATACAACCCGTACGCAATCAACAATTAGATACAACCGTGTGCATCGCACGGGTCTACATGCCTCGTAAAATTAAATTTAGGGTAATCATAATTGCTTGTTAAGAGCGTCTCGAATAGAAATCACAGATAGTCTTCTCCTACTGCTGACAAATAAGGTATTGATTGCTGTATACGAATCTTAGTTTTGTATTAATTGACTTTTGTAAGGCTCGTTTATTATACAATAGCTAGCAACAACATTTGTTCACAAGTTAAAACAAACCAAAAAAATTCTAAAGAGTAAAGATGACATGTTATCGGTGTAGAGTGCATATGTGTTCGTTCTACATGTAAACATTTAATTAGGAAGAGAAGAAACATTATTGTTACGTGTTGTTGCACACTCATCACATAATAATTATCTTCTATGGTACTCGAGAAACCAGAGTCCTACTTTGCATCGATTACTTAGAAATTGGGCATTTAGTAATTTGACTCCCAACAAATATTGTGTAATCTTAGTTGCCTAAATATATGTAGTATGTATGTGTATAGTGTACCCATTAAAGTAGTAACTTTATGCGTCGCATTATGTTCATCGGATACCTGTTCCAACTTACCATGAAGATGAGTAATGCTTTAGACAAATATCCAAGATCAAAGGGTGCTATTCAGTATTGTGCTTCATAATTTATGTGACTTTGCTTTTTCAACAAATTTTTCTATAACTTCAGAGATAACAAATAATGCATTAAGTGAAACTAATTACAGGTATGCTTTTCTTTGTTTATTCATATGTGCAAAGCTTCACTTATGTTTGAACCTTCTTGAAACCAAAAGTCACGCATTGTGATAACCTCAGTCTCAGGTCCAATCTATTGAAAATACATTTGCTCTGTATTCTAGGTGGTTTGTGGGTACGTGCGTATGTTGTGTTCTACTTTAGGCGATGATGACATCCATCACTAATGGTACGTTGTTTCACGGTGTACCTAGACTGGCAAGGCAGCCACATCATACATGTGGCTGCAGCCGTTTCAGTTCCCTGAATCAATCTTTGTATTTCTTAGTCTGAGCCTTGCTTCAACCTCAAAAGAAAAAGTTTGTTAGCTCTTTTTTGCATTACAGATCATTCTCGCTTTTGTCTAAAGCTGGGACATTAAGTATGAATATGAAGTTAGTATGAATATGATGTTTTTGAAGCAGATGGATACAAACGGTCAGTACTTTTTACCCGCTTACCTTAAACCGCGTATTTTAACCTGTATGGATCAAGATATAAGACAACTAACATTCATTCTGACTTTTTTTGTTGGAAAAATGAGTGTTGCAGCTCAAAGCAGCGTTGAAGCAAAAGTTGGTCATCTGCGCTTTCTCTACCTGCAAATGGTTACATATTTTAAGGTATCTGGCAATTCCTAATATCTTTTCCATGTTTTTTAGTGTCGTTTATTAGTTAAGGTGAGGGATTCCAATGTTTCCAGTTGTCGGGGAAATCCTTCCATTACAACACTAAAGTCATTTATCTGGTGAAATCAAAGAATAAGATATCTTCATATTATTATTTCTTACAGAAGATGAATGAATGACATTTTTACCTAACATAAATGGTCGTACAAGAGGATGAGGGGAAGAAAAATTTGAATGAATGTTAGTTACATCAATTGTTAATTACAAATTGGGTGAAAATAATGTCATCTATATGATTGTTAAACTATATCAATCTGATTTATAATTTTTTATCATGCAATTGAAATATGGTGTAAAAGCATAGTCACATCCAATCTATTCTTCATTCTGACTATTGTTGGTTTATGTTCTAGGAAGATGTTGTCAAGCCATTGTTGGAAGTCACAAGGACGGCTCTTCTTCATGACTGCATTCTTTTGTGTGTTTGGAGGTATTTTTCTGTTGTAAACCAATAAATTTACCATGCGGTGCGATTTCTCGCTTTGCTGTGAACGCGCTCCCTACCTTTGCTAATCCTTAGATATTTAGATGTGGCACTCTCATCCCGTTGATGTGTAAATGGGTGGGTTAGGGTCATATTTTCTTGGTTTAACCGGTCAAATGGGTTTAATCAATGAGTTAGCTAAAATGAAAACTGGGTGAACAGATCTAATAAGTCAGGAAGGTCCAAAGTTATGTTTTTGTGTTCAATTTATCAGAACCTCACAGCTCGAGGCTTTGTTGTGAGGCTTAAAGTAAGTGATATAACAATTATAGAATTCTTGAAATAATTTGGAAGATGTTAATTGGCTTGCTAGATGTTTATGAAGGGGATCACTCAAACATCTTGAAATGTTGTTTAGTAAAGATTTTATATAACGTTTCGAGCGTCAAAGATGTTAAATTAGTTTAAAAGACGGGGTGTTTGTTTCGGCTTATATAGCCGGCTTATGGCTTATTTGGTTTTGGGCTTATAGGCTCACATTTTGTGGCTTATTTTTAAAACGTTTCAGCCCGACTTCTATTGAACTAACTTACTTACATTGCAAGAAAGACGAAGACAGAAGGTGCGAAGGTCGGAGACTGGGAACGACGTGGGGCCAAAAAACAGCGGCCACTTGGCATTTTTTTAATATAGGCGATGATGACAATCTTCTACAATTGTGTTTTGTGAGCCACAATTTTTTTAAAACCTGAGTATTAAAAGCCGTAATGATTAGCTAATGGCAAAACATAATTTAGTTAAGAGTTAATTGCATAAATGGTCCTTGTGGTCGTCCGGATTTAACGAAAATGGTCCCTCAAACTTTTTTTTAATGGAAATGGTCCCCATGGTTGTGAAACATAACGGGTTTGGTCCCTATAGGGACCAAACCCGTTATGTTTCACAACGATGGGGACCATTTTCGTTAAAAAAAAGTTTGAGGGACCATTTTCGTTAAAACCGCACGACCACAGGGACCATTTATGCAATTAACTCTTTAGTTAATAACCTAGATAATGTTATGGAACAAAATGAGTAATTAGAATAATACTACGTAACTTGTAATATTGAGTTACATTCTTTATATGTAATTGATAGGTTACTCGACTTTTATGTGGAGGTTTTTATCTTGGCTATACGATGGAGAGTTAAGATCAATGTAGACCCAACATTTGTCATAGACCCAATGAACCAATTCTGGCCACTCATTTTTTCATCAAAAATAAAAAAACTCATTTTTTCACCTTCTTTTTTAAAATAAAAATACTTACAAAACGGTTATAATCGCGTCACACGACAAAAAATACACCATCGCGACGAGTATTTTTATCTTCAGTATACGGGCTGACACTATATACTTTCAGAGGAACTTTTTTTTCGATTTTTTTTTCAGTCACGAATTGCTAAAATCATAATAAATTCGAATAACAATCATATATGATATCGTATAACGGATCATCAATATGATTTCCATAAAATCATATATGATTTTCATAAAATCAATATATTGATTTCATATAATCATATATGATTTGTGATTCCGGCAAACCTTTTCAATTTTGTTTCAGTCAAGTACGATATTACGAAAATCATATATGAATTCGTAATTAACGAATCATATATTAATTCTACAACAATCCAATAATGATTTCATAAAATCATATATGATTTCATAAATCATATATGATTTTATAAAATCATAAAAAAAAGTTCATCGAAAGTATATAGTGTCGCCCCTCTATAGAAAGATAATTTAATTCTCGTCGCGATGGTATGTTTTGTTTTGCGTAACGATTAACGGTGTGTGAGATATTTAATTTTTAAAAAAGAAAAGGAAAGTGAGTTTTTTTATTTTTGATGAAAAAATGAGTGGTTATGATTGGTTCATTGGGTCTATGACAAATGTTGGGTCTATATTGAACTTTTGGCATACGATGGAACCATACAATGTGTGATGGGACTGGAATGGTAAAATTTATGACAGCATGGAGTGAAATGGCTCGTGGTGCATTAACACCTTCAACGTTGCCTGTGTGGCAAAGAGAGCTGCTTTCTGCAAGAGATCCACCATGTGTGACGTGCAATCATCCTGAGTACGATGAAGTGGCTGACACCAATGGTGCAGCCATCTCATCGGATGACATGACAGAGAGATCATTCTTCTTTGGACCCGCTGAGGTTACAGCCTTACGTAGGTTTGCTCCAATGCACCTACAACATTGTTCCACCTTTGATGTGCTAACAGCTAGCATTTGGCGTTGTCGCACCATTGCTCTACAGCCTCATCCTGAGGAGGACATGCGTATTTTCTGCATCATGGATGCACGTTCAAAGTTCAACCCTCCCATTCCTATAGGATATTATGGAAATGTTTTGGCCTTCTCAGCTGCTATCTCCACAGCTCAAGATATATGTAACAAACCATTAAGTCACGCATTGGAGCTTGTAATGAAGGCAAAATCTAATGTCACAGAAGAGTACATGAGATCTATTGCAGACCTAATGGTAATCAAAAGACGACCCTGCCTTACAAATGTTCGAAGCTATTTTATATCAAATTTGACTCATGCTGGATTTGAAGAAATTGATTTTTGGGTGGGGGAAGGCAATCTATGCTGGGACTTCCCAAGGGTTTCTTGGCGATCCCGCTACTAGTTGGTATATACCATTTTATAACACCGTTGGCGAGCGTGGAATCTTGGTACCTATATGTTTGCCAAGCGTTGAAATGAATAAATTTGTGAGCGAGCTAAATAACATGTTGCAAGACTATCCAGCTCTCCAAGAACACAAATTACGCACACTTTCCAAAATTTGAAAGTCATGTTGAGATCGTTCACTAGGCGACTACATAACATGTTTATAAGAGTTTTTAAATAAAATGATGTTACGTTTGTTTATGCACCAATAAGCTAAGTGGTTGTACGACTATTCTTTTGTTGTATCATATCGTATGGTATGTGTTGCTTCAGTTAATTAATGAGAATAAAATCCTTACGAAAAATTCAACCCAGCGATTCAGCTATTATGCACAAATATACCTTTTACACAAAATGATCCAAAAACCCACTGTAGTATTAATTGTTAAATAAATAAGAACTAGACCACCAACGTTGGCTAGGAGTCTAAACTCTAAAGAGACAACATAGCTTTTAATTGAAGTAAAAAATAGAAAGATAGCGCTTAAAGGGGGAGCTGAGGATTAGGACTTGAACTGGACAGAACTTTTGTTTAGTTACCGGGCTCACACATTTTAGAATGCTATATTGAAATCTACGGACTTTTTTTAAAATTAAAAATCTAGACTTATTCATATGTTATCTACTCTAGTTGTGAAGAAACTCTGATTGAATTTTCGTAGAGTTTCTGACATACAGAGTACTAAATTATCTTGTCCAACCAGTTTATTACTGTCTCTATATGACATACAGAGTGAATCGTATAAAGAGCAGGTATTGTAATTTTGTAAAGTTTAACTTTAAGGTAACTCATAGTCTTTCTTTGTGTAAGCGCGTTTTATCACTAAACGAAATTCTTATAAAAACATAGATTTAGCATCCTCTTTTCGTGAGAGTGGAATATTAAACACCGTTGATAAAACACGCGGTCCTAAAGAGAAATGGGAAATAGAAGAGTATGCTGTGAAATTGAATTTGGTGAAAATTATTTTCGCCATATCCTCTTCGGTTCTTCATCTTTCTTTGTGTACATCCATTCTATAATTCATGTAGTCGAGTCTATAAATGATGTACCTGATTTTAACAAATAATGGACTTTATAACATTAAAATCTAAAGCGACTAAAAAATAAGTGATGTTTTCATCAAATAAACAATACTTGTGTATACAAACATTCCGCCGTGAAACGTAAACCTAAAAACCTCGTTCATACATAATAGTTTAACTTGGTTATATTATTCAAATGTTAATAATGCTAAAAAAAAAGTTGCTCATCAAAAGAATTGTGTTAATATGTTTATAACACGATAGTCATATCCACCCGTTGTGGCCAGAGAAAAAACATTCATTTAGTATATACCAAATAAAGTTTTCACACCAAATGTTTCTCTAATTAATACTAGTTTAACAACATTTTTTATGTAAATGCATAGTGCAAGGGGCTAACTTTTTTATACTACTAAACTTAAAGGGTTGTTAAAAGATATATAAAGTAAGAAGTAAAATTATTAATTTTAAAAGGGGCTAACTTTTTTATACTACTAAACTTAAAGGGTTGTTAAAATTATATAAAGTAAGAAGTAAAATTATTAATTTTAATGTTTATATTACTAAAGTTAGAACGATGGGTCCGAGATACTGGATTATATATTATAATAAAGCATTTTGGACACTTCATATTTAAAAATGCTGATAATTTAGACTTTTTTTTCTTTCTTTTTATGAAAATATCCCGTTTTAACAACAAACACATCCATCTCATTTTATGTAACAACTTTTTGTTATATGCAATCTTGACTATCCACCTTATTTTAAGGAAACACATCTTAAAGTGACACGTATCACTTCTGAATTAAAAAATCATATTTATTTTTAAATTGAAATATCTTTTTATCTATTTATTTTTTTATGATTTAATTTCATCATATTTTCTAAAATTTTGTGCTCTTTAATTCAATATCTATTTTGATATATTCTTATTATTTTTAATTTTTAATGTCTCCGAAACGCTGTTTTGCGCGGATAACATGCTAGTAAAACATAATAAGTGTAAGGATCATTTGGTAGTTTTTATATACTCAACGGGTGTTAGTGACATTCTAGCTATAAAAAAACTGTTCATCCGCAATAAATTCAAGTTGATAAATGTTTTTTATAAAATTCCGCTTTTGCTAATCATCCTAAGTATATTAGTTATGGAAAAAAATTCTCTAAAATTCAAAATAAACATAATGGGTCATGTTGGAATTGTTGTGAGTAAAAAATTATTTAAAATAATGCAAACTTCTTACAATGATGACCCACTTTTTCTTTCTTGCTCACAACATCTGAATCTGATCCGCACATCTAAATCTGAGGCGTAAATGTCTGAATCTGAATAAAATAACATTGTTTGTTTTTGTAAAAAATGTCTGAATGATATAAATATATAGCAGTTTCATTCTTATGATACATAAACGATTATAAACATTGAATAGAACAATTGAATCATAAAACTAACATGACATAGCAACGTAGAAAAAAAGATGTGTTAAAACAAAACACTTAAGGACATTGTATCTCAATTTGATCTCGTAAATTAGTCAGATATTGTTGGTATGTTATATTTCATGTTGTTAAACATCTTCACCATTTTTTAAGATTATGAAAAAAGTAAAATATCTTAGATTATATTTAACATTGTTATATAACAATTAAAATATTTTTGAAGAAAAAGAATTCAAGCTAACGCTCAAAATATGCATGCCACTATTTGATTTTTAAAAATAATTATATATTATTATTATTGGTTGAAAATATCTTTTGTTAAGTTTGAGCATTTTAGGCATTATCAAATTCTCATATTTAACATTTTTTATTTAAAAAAAAAAACGATGTGATTCTCTCTAAATGTATTATCAATACGAAAGAAAAGACGAGAAAATATATAATATAAAACGAAAAAACGAACCAAAGAAAAAAATTAAAGTAAAAAAGGTAGAAGAAAAAAGAAAGAAAGAAGAAAGTTAAAACACATTAAGAGGTAGTAAGACATCCCCTCCACATCTTGTTGGGTAAGAAGTTTAAGCCTCTGAACGAGAAAAAAAAAACAAACGCTCTTAATGACCAAAGTGTATGACCGCGTCTATATGAGTAAGATTAAGAGACTATTAAGAGGTATCTTTTAAAAAACAAACACCACCTTAACTAGGGGTGTAAACGAGCCGAGTACTGCCAAGCTCGAGCCCTACTCGAATACTAAAACTCAAGCTCGAAACTCGACTCTAGCTCGGCCGAGCTTTATATTTCGAGCTCGAGCTCGACACGTCATATATAACTCGAGCTTGAAACTCGACTCGAGCTCGATTATTTTCACATATCATGCTCGAACTCGATAAATACTCTGCATATCAAGCTTTACTCGACTCGATTTATGTATATAAAAGGGTAAAAGTGTAATTTAATTGAAGCTCGATAAGGCTCGCGAGCTTCACGAGCCGAGTATCTTGGAGCTCGAACTCGACTTGAAAATATACTCGAGTAGCTCGAACTCGAGCTCGACTCGTTTAGATTGAGTCGATTTCGAGTAGTTTATGAGTCGATCCCGAGTAACTCACGAGTTGTCTCGTCTCGTTTACACCCCTAACCTTAACATGGTATATCATGTTCATTTTTAATTTGGGTTAATGGCATATAATAGCAACGTACTTTCTCATTTGAGCCATTATCAGATATGAACCCAAAAAAGTATCACAATACCCATCCAACTTTATATGTTTTGTGCCGATATCAGCAACTTGATCATTTTTACTTACAAAATTCACGCCATGTGACACATGTACATGTCATGTCCCTTTTTTTAGAGCGTTAGATTTCATGTCAGCTCCTAATACACACCGTTAGGTTGTCTTCCCTAATTGAAACACATATAACCCTAACACTAACACATACAACCTAACGGTGTGTATTAGGGGCTGACATGGAACCTAACGCTCTAAAAAAAGGGACATGACATGTACATGTGTCACATGACGTGAATTTTGTAAGTAAAAATGGTCAAGTTGCTGATATCGGTACAAAACATATAAAGTTGGATGGGTATTGTGATACTTTTTTGAGTTCATATCTGATAATGGCTCAAATGGAAAAGTACGTTGCTATTATATGTCATTAACCCTTTTAATTTTAGAGGACCCCTTTCCATTAGTTATTTACCGGAATATAAAATGTAGATTAAAGAAGGGCAATAGTTTTAACGTTTAACTTGACTAACCAATTATGACGTACACAAGATTATCCATTTCGAACCGAACATGTTCTAAAATTTTATACGAGTACTAGATTCAATTCATGGCCCGTTCGAAAGAGCGGACTAGCTTCATGTGGTTTTCTGTTAAGATTATAAACCATGCATGCAACCAAATATGAATCAGTTTACGTATAAGAATTGGATGACGTGTTTGATTTTTTTTGGTTGAAATGCATACAAGTTGTGTTATCTTATGTGACAAAATGGAGACATAAATAGGAAGTCTTATCATCTAATAGACATATGATCAAGAAGAACAGATAAGACATTTAATGGGCGATATATTATAGGCCTCCTTGAAGCGCATTAATTTCACATGTAGAACACTACAACATTTACCACTATCCTCAACGACAAATCCAAGCCTTCCCGGGTGACTTATCGCTGGGGATATCAATCCCGGGCGACATGTCACCCGGGATAAGTTGAAGGGGAAAACTCATCAGGGAAACTTTCCCGGGCGACATTTCCGAGCGACATGGTGGGGCCCACATAGTTTCAGTCAAACCAATAAATGCCACGGTGGATGCTTTTCCCGCTCGACATGTCGCCCGGGAAAGTGGTTTCGCAAAAAAACTAATTAATCCTGCTGATTGATTAATTAATTAATTCCTCATAATCCCGGACGACATGTCGCCCGAGAAACATTTCATGTACGTTGACTTGTCAACTTTAAAATAGCTTTTGTCGTTTAGTGCCGGTTAACCCGGGCGACATGTCGCCCGGGATTGATATGTCATTTTTTAGTTTCTCTTTTCCCGGGCGACATGTCGCCCGGGATTGCTCTGCAATTTTTTTATTGTGAGTTTTCCCGGGCGACATGTCGCCCGGGATAAGTCTGCATTTTTTATGCAGCCTGCACAGCAGGCAATTTCCAGATTTTTTTGAAAATTTTTCGAAAAAAGTATGACTCATCCAGAACAGTTAATAACTGGCTTTAGCTAATTATAGGGTCTCTGGTGGGGTGGTTCCAGAAAAATGATTGGAGGCAGTTGTTTGTGTTTTGTGGTAGAGATGTGTCAAAAGGAAGATGTGCAGGGTACCATTCTAAAAAAGTTAACGCTAAGAAAACAATTTGAATCACAAGAGTCCAATGATGAATGCAAAAAGGGTATAAAGCAAAACAGGAAAAAAGTTAAAAAGAAGGGAAGATGTGACTTTTAAGGTTGGTAAAGGTAAAACGTAAAGTGTTTGTAAAATAGTTAGGGGGGGTGTAATGAATAAGTAAAGATGGGAGGGAGGGGTCTAGTAGAACTCTGAGTGTTCTTCATAAGTGACATATCCAAAATTGCATCTAGTATGAAAAGTAGCCAACCACAATGTGGATTTAGGTTATGGGCATCTTGGATGGGTAGTGAAAACTCATTCCAAATCAAGTCACTTAAAGCATAACACAAGTGTGCTAGAAACTACAACCATAGCTCATTAGTCACCTTACAAGATATAAGCACATAAGAGATAATTGCAGACCCTTTTATTCCTCTGTTGAAAATGAAGGCTGTCATTAGAGAGAAATTCCTCATTAATGTTAGCCTTAGGCAATGCAAAAGAGCAAAACAGAGGGCACTATATGATTTTGAAGGTGGTTTGATAGAGCATTATGGTAGTTGGGGGAGTAATGCAGGCTAAATCTAGAAACAAATCCTGCTCCACTTGCATAGTAAAGAAAAGAAGGAAAACGAATATGGAACACATACTTCTGAAGATTTTATATTTGTTTTAGGGGAGTCAAAGATGGTTGGAAAGTAGGTTGTAGAAGGGTGATTGGGTTAGATGGGTGTTTTCTGAAACACACTTGCTGAGGAGAGCTGCTCATAAAAGCTTAATAGGGCAGGGATGCAAATAATCAGATGTACCCCATTGCTTGGGCAGTGGTTAAGGTAGAGAATAATAAAAATTGGTGTTGGTTCTTATCCTTGTTACAAGAAGACCTGGAGTTAGGCCATGGAACTGGTATCATAGTTATTAGATTCACATAAGATATAGAGACTCAACTTTGTGTTACTTACATAAATCTTGGATAATTTAATGTACACAATCAAAATTTGTTACTTATATAAATCTTTGCATGATACAGGGGTTACTTGATGTTGTATCCGATTGGTTGCCAAATGCTGAACACAAGAGTGCACAAGACATGTCTTTGCTAATTTTAAAATGAAATTCAGTGGGGTGCAGTTACAGAGACTATTTTGGCTAGCAGCTGGTACAATAGTGGAATCCATCTTCTACAACAACATGGATCAAATCAAGGCCATTCTTCCTGATGCATATGATTACCTTGTACAGAGGAATCCAAACTCATGGTCTAGAGCCTTCTTTGACTTGAATTCCAAGTGGGGAAACGACCCGGGTGATCATACTTACCCGGTTTAATATACGTATATTATATATTTTATATATTATTTTTGTAAGTCTTGACCTTTTACCTTGGTCAAAGGTGAATAGTTAGAATTTACCTAAGTAGTATTATTATTATATATTTTACGTGTATAAAACTTTAACAACCAATGATCTCGCCTTTAAACTCATTATTCTTGGGTGGAACGTGAAGCATAGTATTTTGAAAAATGTTGATCCATGGTTGAAATTCAAAATAGCACATTCACTTAAGATATAATAAATGTCGGGAGTAAAAAGTTCACAAGTTGCAAATATGAGTAGTGTTAGTATCTTTACTGATATTTAGCTGTGATTTCATTTTAAGCATTGGTTTGGATAAGTGAAAAGTCGGGGACGATGAATTTATCCTTTTTGGGGCATTCTTGGATCGAAATGCATTTTGTTGTATGATCCCTAACAGTTATGGAAATAACGAAAGTCAAAATATTCTAAGTTTATATATTAAAAAAAAATTAAAAATAGGAAAATGGGGTGCTTTATAACTTGTGATTTCTTAACTCTCTCCTCAAAAGTCTTTGCTACTTTTCAAAGATTTAGTTTGGACACGCAATCATTTAGTTTGTGGAATTTTGATATGTGTGAAAATACATATCTATTTTATATCAAAAATGGCCCTAAAAAGATAGAATTGTGCATAAAATGATTGCTTGTTTTGTCTTTATGATTGTGTAGGTATGGATATAGCAAAAATCACAAGAAAACGGTCAAAGCCGGACAAACACGGACACGAGACGGAAAAGGGTGTACAAAAGCCAGGGATTTGATAGCAAGAAGGGTCAAAAGTTAATTTACCGGGGTTGTTGTCCCCTTTACCAAAAAAAAGAAGGGTCAAAAGTCAACTCCAGTCAACCCTTGGTCAACATTGGTCAACTCACAAAAGATAAAAATCAAAACTTACCAAAATAGCCCTCATCGTTAAGCCTAATTTTCATAAAAGTCCCTAAAGCCCTAACGGTCGTTATCTCTTTATACTATAAAGGATAACGCTCGTTATCCTTATAATAACCCAAATCCAAAACCTGTTACCCTTTACCCGAGCCCAAAACACACCCATTGGCCCAATCTTTTATTTATAAACCCAAAGTTAAAGCCCGGGTCAAAGAAGAGTCAAACACCCACCCCCTTTTATAAAAAGTAAAACGCGGGAAAAGTGGTTTTTACTATTCACTCATCGTCCCAAAGATTACCTCACGTCAAATCAAAGGGCAAATGTAAATTGAGGGCGTAAAAGGAAGATTCGAGTACCAAGCAGTGATGTGGCACAAAGAAACGTCATACAAGAGCTCCCATTGGTTAATCCCCACAAAGAATGACACGCGGGTCTGACAAGAAACACACCAAGGACTATTATTTTGCACTAAAACAAGTTCAAAAGAAACACAAATGGTCTGACACACGGAATGCCACGTTGGCAATCCGTGTGCTCACTCATTTAATCCAACGGACATCGATGAGGATCCAATGATGAGGAGAGAATGGAAGGCCAAGATCAAGGGAGAGAGGAGCGTGATCCAAGGTCTAGAAGCTTCATTTGCAGGCTATAAAAAGCCCCTCAATTCACACACACGTATAGTTTTTTTAGCTTTTAAATTTTTAGTAAAAATTGTAATTTTTAGCTTTCAAAATTTTAGCTTAAGTAATGTAACTTTTCCAACTTATTGTACTCTCACTTTTAGCTTATTGTAATCAGTTTACTATCAATGAAATCATCCTTTGTTTTTACATAATCTGTTTTACCTTACAAGTTTTGAAACTCTCAAATTCTCATGTTTATTGTTACATAAGCTATCATAAGCTAATCTTAAGCTCTCTAAGTCTCTAAGCTTAGATTAGAGCTTAAATTTATCAATAATCTACTTAAACTTTTAAAAATCAGTTAAATACCTAAAGCTTAATATGGACTTGGTTGCTATTGGATGATAAGCTTAACCTGGAAGAGCTTATTGGACTTAACTAGCTTATCCTGGTGATAAGCTAGAGCTTGTAGACAGCTCATTTGAGCATTGATAAGCCTTTGTTTAGCTAAGGCACTTGTAAGTTCCTTTTTCCTTTTCTGTCTTAATTTTCTAGCTTAATAGTTGCTTATTCTGCTTATGATCTTGCTTATTTGTGCTTAATACTGTTTCATTATGCTTATTAAGTAATTTTGATTATCTGTCTTTGAGTTATATAGTTTAGATCTTAGTTTTCTTAACTTTGTCTTTTAAATCTGTCAAAAAAACCAAAAATATTAGAATAGCTTGTAGCTTATAGATTCTGGCTTAATTGCTTATTGTTATAAGTTCAATATAGTTGTTTAAAGCTGTGCACTATCTGGTTATTAAGGTTTGTTCATTAGAGTCAAATTTCATAAGCTTAAATGACTTTTCATAAAAATAAGGGGTGTTTGGCTCAGCAGTACTAACCACAAGTTAGTACTGCTATAGACCATTTGGTCTTAAAGTTTTTGGTTTTAATCTTTCAACTAAGTCTTTTTGTACTAAATTTATAAGCTAGGATAGGGATAATGAGTTTTTTTCATCAGTTAGGTTATTTTTAGTTTAAATCTGTTAAGGTTCATTTTAATTTTTAGTTTCAAATCAATTTAGTAAAGGTTAATGCTAAATTTGTCCTTAGTTTGTGTTTTTAAAAGCATAGAATCAAGAGTTATAGGTCTGCACATTTGGATTTGAGTTTTGGTTCAAAATATGCAAACTGCATCAGTGCACACTGCATCAGATAGGGAAAACAGGAAAAAAAACCAATTTCAAGCTTAAAAAAATCTACTAGGTTAAAAGAAGTTTATTAGATTTACCAAACTTTGAAACTCATATAGATATATAGGTCATTTTTAGGTGTTTGCATTTAGGTTTTGAAAATTCAGTTTATTTAAGAAATCTGTTTTCTAGGTGCGATTAAGCCATTTGTCTCTTTTGAAATCCAAAAAGAAAAGCCAACCTCAGTGTGTGTTCTGAGTTTCTAAGCTATTTTCATTTAGCTTTTTAATCAGACACTTTGATTTCAAAATCATTTTTAAAAGCAGTTTTAGGTAGCTTATTAGCTCTAGTATAAGCCTGTGTAAGCCACATCCCCACAAGGATCCAAGAGCTTATTGAAAATTAAGCTCAAAGATCCCTGCAGGGCTGTTTGGTTCTAAGAGTTTCATTAAGTGCTTATTAGAGAATAGTAGCTTATAGCTTGTAGGTTTAGCTTAATTTTTGCTTAGACTAGCTCATTAGGATAGATTAAATTTGTTCTTAGATTTTCATTTAAACCAAAAGCTCCTAAGTCAGTAACTATTAGCTTTTTCATAGTGCTTTTTATTTGCTTATTTGTATTTCAAAATGAATTTTCTATGCAATTTTAAGTAGTCTTTAGGATAAGCTCTAAGTAGGTATAAGCTGTTTTGCTTAAAGCTTGTTCTTAGATTTTTAAAGTCAGAGTTAGCTTATTTTAGCTTTTTCATTTAAACCAAAAGCTCCCAAGTCAGTAACTATTAGCTTTTTCATAGTGCTTAATTTGCTTATTTCTTTTCCTTTTGCTTATTTTCTTGTTTAAACTAGCTTATTAGTTTGCTTTCCTAGCTTTTAGCTTATTGTTAGCTTTTTAAGTTGTCAATTTTAGTTAAAAATCCAAAAAAGTAAAAAAAATAGTTTTAAGAGTTTTTCTGTCTTATAAGCCAGTTTTCAACTTATTTAGTGATTTTCAAAAATAATTCATTTTATTAAAGTTGTTTGTTTTTAGGTTTTCTACAACTTTGCTTTTATAAGTTTTCAAAAATAAAAAAAAGAGGAAGATGGAAATCGGGGGTGAGCAAGGCTCGAACCCCCGACCTCAACATCCTCAACCCTTATAAACGCCTCACACCACACACCTCTAACCATCGTGCCCTGGGGTCTTTTTCGTTATAGCTTTACTAAATTTGATATTTGTATACGTTTAGTCCTTTTAGCTTAATAAGAAGTAAAGACAATGGCTGATGTGTAGGGCAAAACTACTCAAAGTAACAAGTGGGGGGGCAAAACTGCCAAGTCCCCATACTTATAGCCACCAAGGACGAGTCTTGCAAAGAGTGTTATAACTCTTGGGGACTTGTTTTGCCAAGTCCCCAAAAGTTATAACACCACATGGACCATGGATGCAATCAACCCTATATCCCTCAAGGACCATTTGTGCCAAAACCCCAAACTCGTCCCTGTCACTTACTTTTTATAACAACCCTTTTCCCGCCCATTTCAACTCCCAACCAAATCACGGGTTTGCCTCCCCGTTTTTTACCCCTGCGATTCTCTTCTTCTTCCATCCACCCATGGATAATCACCTCCCCCCTCCTCCACTACCTTTCCCAGCTGTAAGATTGCCAATGTGGCAATCCCACACTTCTCAATGACCATCCCAACGGCCAAGATTGACTTTTAAAGAATTGAAGGCCATGATTTGTTTGCTTTCCCCCCTCACAAAACAAACACACCTGTGTTTGTGTGTCTACAAGAAAGCACAAAGGGAAAAGACACAAAGTCCTAGTCGTTTTTCTTTTTTCTATATAAAGATTGTAAAGCCCTTGTGGCTACGAGTAAGTTTTTAAGTAGAGTAGTTTTTAAGTATTAAGGTTGGTTTTATGTAATTTTACAAGTTTTTTAGCAAGTTTAGTAGCTTTAAAAGAAGTTTTTATAAAAGTTTCTTTTATTTGTACTTTTGGTTTAATGAAATTAATTTACAGTGCTTTACTTGATTCTTACATCATAATATCTCTTGAAAAGTTTTAAGCTGAAACAATCTTTACATTCAGATTTTAAAATACCTAAAAAATACAAGAAAAAGTTACTGTGGAATAGAAAGGCAAGGATGAAACGCTACATGGAAGGCTTGTTGGGTTATAGCTTAGTTTAGCTTAATTATAAACTGGGTAGGAGTTTTAGAGCTTATTTAAGGTCTTCACAAGATCCTTTTTGTGAAAAGTCAAAGTACTTTTTCCTTAAATTTTGGCATATTTACTGTAGCAATAAGCTTATTTAGCTTATTGTTAGCTTATTGCTGTTATTTTACCTATTAATGTGTATTCATGCTTGTTTAAGCTTTTCATTTCATTTGTATGCAATTTTAGATTAAACTGTCAAGTAGTGCTTAATTCTGTCACTAGCTTAGTTTCTACATTTAAGTGCTTATTTAACTTGTCTTTTAGCTTTTTATTGTTCATTATAGCTTAAGTATCATTATTGCTTCAAACACTTATTATAAAACAGTTTTCCATAAGTTTATAAGAAGTCCATGTTCAAAAATTAAAGTGGGTGTTTTGATAACAATCAAAACGGGGTAATAATGGCTTTAAGTTTGGGTTGAGGTATTTAGTAATTTTGAGCTTAAGTGGTTTAAGCTATTTAAAGCTTTTTCAAAAGATTTCAAGGTTCTAAATTGATTTTCAAAGCTTTCAAAACCCAGTGTGTAAACTGTGACTTTTAGAGAACCCCACAACGTGCTTATTAGTTAAAGCACTTTGGTTTGCGTTTTAAGTGTCAAAAAAGTGTGTTTAGTGAGTCTAAAAAAGGCTTAACAAGCCCCTTTCTTTTGATTTGGTAAGTCAAAATTCACCAAGTCCTTTTGGAGGCGAGTTTTTTAAAAAACCCAACAGACCTTTTTCACCTAACAAATTCTCAAGTAAAAATGATTTTAAAAGCTTAAAATTTGATCACAAGTTTTTAAGGCTAAGGTACTAAATCTTTTTGAGCTAAATTTTTTGTTTAGAGCTTATTTGACAGCTTTTTACGAGCTGCAAATAAGCCCAAGAGTTTAGCTTAAAATCATCCCCTGGTGCAAAGGGGAAGACTTAAGCTCTCAATTGCTTAGCTTTTATAGTCCATTCTTAAGCCCAATAATTTGGGTTTATTTAAGAGCTTATAAGCTCTTGTATAAGCCCTCAAAGTTTCATACTTTAGTGAGCTTATTTGATGGCTTATTTTTAAGCCCAAACATGCCTTTTGAACTGTTTTGCTAGCCTAGGTGTAGGGATTGCTTAATTTTTTCTTTTCTGGCTTATTGAGCCATTAAATTACTAAAGTGATTCCTAAGCTTTATTAAGCTTAAAGTTGATAGTTTTTGTTTGCCTATATTTTATTATTCCTCTTTTGCTAGCTTATTTGTCCCAAATGACTTAAGCTTTTAAGCCCTTTTGCTTTTTAAGCATTCTTTCATCATAAGCTTCTTCACAGCTTATTTTACTTTAAGGTCTTAGCTTTTTAAGCTTATCTAGGTTAGTTTAGCTCACCTTTTGCTTATTTAAGTCCAAGTCCTAGCTTATTTCGACCACACAAGTCCAAGTGTTCAAAAAAGACTTAGCATTTTTAGTTTTTAAGCCATTTAAGCTTTCTGTCCACTTTAAGCTTATTTATAAGCTTATTGAGTGCTTTTCGTGAAAAGGTGTAGAAGACAAAGTTGTTAAGCCCCACGAGCTTAACAACTTTGCTTCTTTGAGTTTTCGAAAAAAAAAAAGGGGAAAGACACTTGGCCCGGGTGAGCAAGACTCGAACCCGGGACCAAGCGATACAGTCCCCCTTTTACACACACACCTTACCACTGCGCCCTTGGGTCTTTTTCGTTAAAGACTCAAGGGCTTGTGTATTTATACACAATTTGTCCCTTTAAGCTTAATAAGCTGTAACTGCTTATTCGGGGCTTATTTCTTTAGCTTATTTTTGTTTCTTATTTTTCGTAGGATCATCATAGTATCTAGTATTTTTTGTAAATTTTTCAGAATTTTTCGAACTCATTTAATATTTTTTATAATTTAATTTCGTTAAAAGTTTATTTAATTCATAAAAAATACAAAAATTATCAAAAAAATATTTTGCTTTTTTAGAAAATTTTCTTTTGTCATCTAGTTTGTAGGAAAAATATAAAATTTTTCGTAGGGTCATTTTTACAACTTTTTACTTTTTAAAGAACGGTCCGGGTGCGGTTTTTTGTCTTGACTCGTTTTTGGGTCAAACGAACTCCGTTTTCGGTCTAGTCTTTTTCATTCTTCGTTATTTGGTCCCTAGAGTAGTTTAGAAGTAAAAATTTCTTCGTAGGGTTATTTTTAAAGATTTTAGGTTTTTCCCCCTTTGTTCGGGATTCGGGCTCTCGTTTTCTAGTTTAATTTCGTAATTTCTAGGTTTTTCTTAAACGTTTTAGTTCGTTATTATCTAATTTGACTTTTTCAACTTCCCAAATTAATTCCTTCCTTCAAACTCAAATCTTCGTTTGTATCGATTTTCCATTCCAGCCTCGTTGGGGATAAACGACCCGGGAACACTCTATACTACTTCTCGGTTTCATTGATCTTGTTGATTTTTAGACTAATATATATTTTATATTTTATTATATATTATATATATATAGTGTGAATTTCACCAATCAATCACCGTGAGACATCCCATCATGGCTGCGACTATGATATGGGCATGGCTGCCCCGCCAAGATACAAGGCTCAGTAAAACCATAAAACCTGTTTATAAAAAACGTAAATGCACAAAGATATCGTCATCGCCTTAATTAGCGTATTATAACTTTATATTAAAGGATGATATTTGCCAAAATCACGATTCCCTAGCACTTTCATCACTCTCACATAACACAGTCCCATGTCAGGCATATATCTAAGTATCGGTCGGCTTAGATTATAGCTTATCTTCTTCTAAAAACAAGAGTCCGTCATGGCTGCAAGATACGAACGCTCGCGACCTACGTCAATCACTGGCTTCCTCATCTTTGACTAAAGGCTTTTGAGTCTCAATTGGTGTACTTGCAGTCTTAACACTTGCAAAGTCAAACTTCTTCAGGATTTCAGCAACATACTTATCCTGGCTAATAAATATACCATCTGGTTTCTGTTTGATTTGTAGGCCAAGAAAGAAAGAGAGTTCACCCATTGAACTCATTTGAAATCTTCATTTCATCAAATTCTCAAATGCATCACACCAAGACTTATTTGTAGACCCAAAAATGATATCATCAACATATACTTGAACTAAAATGATATCCTGTTTGTCCTTCTTTAGGAAAAGAGTTTTGTCAATTGTCCCTCTTCTGTATCCATTCTTCAATAAGAAGGTAGATAAAGTAGCATACCATGCTCTTGGAGCTTGATGTAACCCATACAGAGCTTTAACCACTTTATAGACTTTCTCACGATACTTAGAATCTAGGAAACCTGGTGGTTGAGACACATACACCTCTTCATCA
>BQNB010120559.1:0-20611 GCA_026074375.1 Tanacetum coccineum | reverse complement strand
TGAAAGCCTCTAAGTTTAGATCTTATAGCCAATAACACAGTATACATGTAGCACCTAAGAGACACAAGTTAGCCTTAAACTGAAACTGCAAGGAAGTAGGCACACATAAGCGTATGCAATCTTTCCAAGTATTGTGTTTGTTACTGTGATTCTTGCATTCCCAATCATTATAATAATTAGTATATGCAATGAACTGTGTAAACTAATTTGTGTCAAACTAAAACAAGCATGTACCTATAGAAGCAACCATACTCAAATTCAATTTTCAAAGTTGTCAATGAAGCAACTGATGGAATGAGTGAATTCACATTAGTACTAAGAGGAGTGACAACACAATCGAGTATGGTTTAAAAGAAAATTATGTGACCGCGTATTTGATTCAGGTGAAATAAGGTTGGAAATAAATTTTGAACCATGAATTAAAGAAACCATATCGTTAGAAATGCTAAGAAAGTAGTGTTCTTGTCTGAGGTCTTTGATAAGAAGTTGTGACTATGTAGCCTATACATTAGTTTTAAGTAAAGTACACATGTCCGCATAGATTTGCTTTTAGGCAAAAGTTAAAATAAGACGTTGAGCTAAGTATAGTACGGAAGGCGTTCAACAATAGAAGTACTGTAATGAGAAACAAACATGGATGAAGGCGTTGAGTAGGTGTTAATGTCGATCGAAAAAGGCATGTGCACGGACTTTAAGTACGTGTTAGGCGTTCTGTGTTGGTTTTTGTTTGCAAAAAAAAGTTAATCAAGCAATATGACGTATGCATTAAAAATCAGCATTTGACGACTTTTGACCCTTTACGCTTCTACTATTATATTTTTGGTTTTTTGTTGTTTGACCCTTTATAGTTAAAAGATAACCTCGTAAATATCAATTTTTTGTTATGTTAGGGCACAAGGGTGGAATATGGGTAAACTCCTCGAATTCAAAAACGCCATTTTGCTTCTCATCAAATAGATAAAAAAAACCTAGATGAAAATTACGTTGCCAGGAATTTTTATCTTGTACCAAAGCTCAAAAACTAAAACTTTAATTGTATCAAAGTTATTATTATAACACACCTTTTATTAATATTCCGCGGAAGCTTGTGATATTACAGGGTGGTTTTGTAGTAGTAGTGATGGTGGTGGTTTTTGATGATCTATTACAAATGATATTACACGCCTTTTATAGGCCAAATGAAAAGGGCTAAACTAAGAATATGCTTTTGGCATAAAGCATATGCTTTGGCATCTGACTTATTCTAGGGGATATAAAACATGGCATATGCCAAGAATATTCTGGGCACATATGATTTTATATAAATTGGCTGACAACGACTTTAACATTTTTTATTTAGACATTAAGCTTAGGCCGACACTTTTGTATAATTTTCATGCGGGCCCTTCGAGCATCTGAACAACAAAGGATCGGGTCGATTAATTTTAACTCTTGCAGATTTAATCATCACATCCAGGGTCCACAATTAAATTGGGAATCGTCATGCTTTCGTTCTATCATTCTAGAAATCCGTTCCTATTTGTAGCTGGTACTTGCCAACGTCTTTGATCTGCTCATCTTCTGAGTGGTTAGATGTTATTGCGTCCCAATCTTTGTGCCAGGGCTTCCAGTTCGATGAGGATTCTTCTGGCTTCTTTGTTTTGAATTCGAACATCTTCTCTTTGGTCTGACCAGTGGTTGTCTTTGGTTGATTGTACAAAGCATATTTAGGCCTTTGCATTGTCTGTTTAATTGTAGGATCGCATGGCTTTTCAAACTGCTTCTTTTGATGCTGAAAAGTTTGAAGGTTTGGGTGCGGACTGATCTCCATGACACATCAGATTTATAATTTGATTGGGTTTGATGGCCTTGGCTGGTAACGTTTGTTCGTGCTCCTGGTTCTTCAGGTGTGAAGATAGTTTTTGTAAAGATTCTAGGAAGTGGTTGGAAATCTTCATGACTTCTTCGCAGGTAGTCTTCATATTCTTCTGAAAGGCATTGGGGGACTGTAGAACTTCCTCCACTGAGTAAAGAGCTGCTGCTGCTAATTCCTTCATTTCTCCTGTGCATTCTGCAAAACAAAGGTTAAAAAGATCTTGAAGAGAATCAGATAGGGTGTTATGTTTTCCTTCTATGTGTTCTATGTTTATTTTGAGCCTGTTCCCTGTGACAGGCTCTGCAAAACTTGATCCATCTAACCCTTGAGGATTTATTGCTATTAGTTTTGTTGTAAAAACTAATGATGGCTTGACAATCTGTTCTTAGAGTGACTTCCTGTTTGTCAAGGTAGTATATCTTTAATTTCTCCAAGGTGTTAATGCATGCATTGATTTCGGCATCAATTGTAGATTGAGTTGTTGAGAATTTGCCACTTGCATATACACAAATTCTTTCTGAACTTCTTGGATCCTCCTTGCTCTTTTTCCATTTGATTATTCCTCCCATCCTTTCCATGCATCCTGTCTGTTTCCCAAGATTATGTGACGGCATTTCCGGTGGATATTTCCAGGTCGAAAGATTTTTGAACTAGTTCTTCGTATTTCTGAATAATTCATAGTCAGAGGGATTCAGGTCTTTTATGCATTTGTTTTTTCATAAAGTTGGCACTTTAAGGTGTATCCACGCTTTTGGGATATGATCTTCGCTTAATTAAGGATTCCTAAAGATACCTTAATTCCTTTCTTTGTATTCTGATCTTCTTATGAAGTTTACAATCTTCTTTATGATATGTGGTTGCAGCTTTATTAAGTTCCTTCTCCTATGACTGCTCCCAAGAAATCTACTGTTGAGACTGCTATCTTCATTTTTGTTGGAGATAAGACCAGACCATTATCTTCACAGATCTTTAACATTCTTTCCAAATGTTTTGCATGATCCTTTTCATTTTTGAGGGGAAAACTAGTATTTCTATATATATACTGTGATGAATGATTCTGTTCCTTTGAAGCATTTATCCATTTTTCATTGAAAAAAAATGCTGTACGGATTTATCAACCAAATGGCAATAACCAACCAATTCATAGAGTCCTCCTGGGACCTAAAGATTGTAGTCATGGGATTGATTCCTCATCCATAGCAATCTTCGATGGAAATCCTGGATTTTTGATCAACTTTAAGATATCTTTGCCCTCCATTCTCTTGATGATCGTATTTATGCCTGGTAGAGAGTATTGGTCCTTGTATGTGTTGTCATTCAAGGATTTGTAGTTGAATATACCACGCATATTTTTCTTTTATCTTATATTCCTGTTACAGGATCAATGGTTGTTCATGAATTTACGTCTTATCTGTCATCGTATCTATGCCTGCTTTTACTTGGGCGGATAGACAATTTTGAGAAGGCTATTGGACATGTTTCTGAATAGTCTTCCCATTTGTGGTGTTACATGCTTTAATGGATGTCTTCTATTTATAATATTTGGTGGATGATATCCAGTTTACAAAGCTCACCATTTTTTTTCCAGTGCTTTCGGGGTTCTTAATCCAATGGTTATCCCTGCTTGTTTCATCCTACTCAATGACAGGCTTTTTTTTGGAAAAATCTTTCTGGGATTTTTTCCTTGGATATGCCCCTACTTTCTTCTTGGATGAAATAAATAGATTTCATTTATTTCTAGGAATTCTTTCTTCACTGACTTACTTACTCCAGCATTTCTACAATTTCAGTTTGGTTTGATAGTTCTTGATTTTAGTGACCTTTTTGTAGATGGTTATTTCATATCTGCTATCTCGAATTCATTTCATGGATCTAAGAAGTTGGCTCCTATCAGCATTTCAATACCATTGATGTCCCTCATATCAAAAGCATATATGAGAGGTATCTTGAATTTGTTTCCCTCAATTAGGAAATAGCCTTGCTTTATTCTATGAGTAGCCTGCTGTTTTGAATTTAAGCCATTAAAGAAGACAATCTGAGTTAGAGGCTCCAGTGCTTCTTTTGGAATGACTTTCTTGTTTATGCAACATGCTGATGCTCCTGTGTCTATTATTGCAGTGGTTCCAAAAGCTGTGCAGTTAGGAATATCAAACTCAACTTTAACATTGTAAAGTTGATTGGTAATTTTCCTAATTTTTGGACTTGTAGTGGCGTTCCCAGAATAATGAATTTCTGTCTCTATGCAAGGCCTTGCAACATGAGTGTTCCCCAGTGGTGGAAACTCTTCTCTAGAAAACTGGACTTCTGCTTCTTCTTTCTTCTTCTGCAACTGAGTTTTAAGCTCTCTTATTTCTTTATCTTTTTGTTCTTCAAGCTTTTTCTTTTCTATTCTGAGCTGATCAATGATTTTAAGGGCATCTGTGAGATCCCTTACTAACAAGCTTTCTTTTGACTGCCATATTTCTTCTTTCTTCTGAATAGCAGCTTTGTTTTCATAGTATTCTTTGGCTTGATCTCTGATCATCTGTTGCACTTGTTCTGTCTTTTCTTTCAAAAGTTCTTTAAGAAGCTTCACTTCATTGTTGTTGAAGTCCTTTTCTTCTTCTGATTTTTGGGGCTGTTTTCCTTTGACATTAACTGTTTTGCCAAGGTAATTTCTTGCACAAAGGGCACATGTTGTGAGTTGGCATTTGGGGCAGTTAAGTCTTGACATGTCTGTGGTTAGTATCCCACAGTAATAGCAGATGGTATAGTTGGTGACCGTGTTTTCTTTCCATTCATGCTCACATTCTTTACTTTTGGCTGGTAATTCTTTGTTTGGTTTCCACGATCCGACAGCTTGAACCATTTCTGCTATCTTTGTTGGTGGTCCAGGATTTGAAAATTTAATTAATTCTTAATTTTTTTATTGAATAAAAAAAAAAAAAAAAAAAAAAAAAAAAAAAAAAAAAAAAAAAAAAAAAAAAAAAAAAAAAAAAAAAAGCATGATGACTAAATTGATTATCTTCTTCTTCCTGCTCATTATCACTCTCATCATCTTCTTCTATCGCCATAAAGACTGTTTCTTCAACAGGAGTATCTTGGACCATAACACTGATACTTTGATGAGTATCACCTTCTCCTTCTGATATGCTATAAACACTGCTATCATCAAAATCTGCTGAAACAATATCCCAATTGTCATCAAGGTCCAATTCTTGATAGACAGCAGATCTTGCAATGTTTCCTTGTTTACTTCTGCAATCTTTTGCAAAATGCCCTTCCTTTCTCAAATAAGCATTTGCTGTTCTTTCTACTCGTCCTCTATCATCCTTGGTATTTATATTGAATGGGTTTTACTGAGAATTATGAGGCTTTCCTCATTTGTATATCTTGATTTTCTCATCCATATTTCTTCTGTTTTTTTTGTTAATAACCAGGAATTGGTTTGGCAAAACAATGGGTAGTCAAATCTCTTAATTTGTTTTGGAGGAGTTGCTGCCATCTTTTGCACATTTTCTAAGCGAAAGTATGAATAAACTTGATTGCAGGTAAGACTCCTGAGTTAAGACAAGGATATTTAGTCCTGAATGATTACTCAATCCTTTTGGATAGGGAAGGTGGAAGTTTGGCAAAGAGCTTTTTTGTTGATGAAGGAAAATATAATCTTCCTGATTTGGTTGCTAATTGCCTGAAATCTTCTAAGAATGACCACAGGTTTTTGGTTTACTTCAAAGGTTATCATGTCTAAAACTTCCCCTTTATTTGCTCTGTCTTGCCTCAATCAGTGCTTGAGCCATAATATGGATCTTCTAGCAGAATTAACTGCCTCACATGTGATGTTATATTTTGTTGTTCATCTGCAATTGCTTCAAGAGTAGAATATGCTTCTGGAAACACGATTCGCCATTGTTGCCACATTAACTTCTCACTTTCTCCCAGAAGGTTTTCCACAAAGGCTAACTTTGCTTTATTGTCAAGCCATGTTTGATTATTAAGTCTATTGATTGTTATAGACTCCCATCTGAATATCACTTCTGACCATACGCCTGGGTCTGCTGGTAACACGAGCATTACTCCGAATTCCGTCCATGCAGTTGGTAGAGTCCACTGTGAGTTGTAATATTCACCATATCCTCCACTAAATGTTTTACTTTTTCTTCGAGGATATCCAAACTGATAGTCAGGCCTATAGAATGGTTGTGGATTCTGTTGCGCCAGTGGGTAGACTGATGGCCTCATGATTGAATCATGTGGGGGTTGATAGCTTTAGGTTGATTCTTCTTGTGAGGTGGATGGGAATGCATGTTCTTCATGTTTCTTGATGATTTGTGCTGCCACTTGTTTGAAATTTCAAAACTTTAGGTATGTCAAGTCATTATTTTCCTCTTCTTTAGAAAGATGAAGAATTGTATGGTTCTCACCACGCTTTGCTGCGAATGGGTTTTCCTATTCTGACTCTAATTCTTGCTTTTGTATGGCGAGATGTTCGTCCCATTGTGGTAGGTATTCATCAAGAAATTCTTGCTGATTTTGTGCAAGTCTTTCTTGTATGACAAGAACCTTTCCGCCACTTCGTTCATCATTATCCCAATCACTTCTTTCTTCTAAAATAGTTACCTTTCCTGGGGTAACTTCATCATCTGAGAATTCATCTCCCCAACCAGTTGCTGCAATTTCTTCTATTGGGGTTATGTCTGGTGGTGCATCATACTTGACATAATAATCCTATTTTTCAGATGGTTCCCTAAGTGTTGACCATCTTTCCCATGACCTTTGCCTTGATTGTTTTGGTTTGTTGGATCGCCTAACTTTATTTAATGGTTCTTCTTCTAGGATTCTTGCTTCATTTAAGCTAATTTTTTACAGAATGAAACTACGGTAGTAAGAGATATGTTCTTGAGGAGTTTGTAAGCAGATTCCTATGAAGTGTTCTTCGTCTTCATCCAAGTTATCATTTCTTATTACTTCTCGGTCATATTGATCAACTGGGTATCTTGGTGGTTGTGTGTTTTGCAGGTATCTTTCAAATTCTGGACTTACCGATCTATTTAGCCTTTCATTTACTGCAACCCTTGATGGGACACGTACTGAAGTTTGCTCAGGTGGCTTTAGATGCCAGCTCATTCCTTCTAACTCTTCTATACTCCTTTCACCAGGAATTGTTGTGATGCCAGTTGTGGTGAGGTGATCCATAACATTTTCCACGCTATATTGGAATCCCATATAACTGGTTTTTTATAACCTGCCTGTTAAGGCCATTGTTATTAGCAAATTACTTTCACCACCTTGCTGAGTATCATACCCATGAGTCTATATAGAAACTTCTACATGATTGTGGAAGTCATTGACACTTAGAATTATATCAGGGAATGTATAGACTAACTGCGTTCCTGCCGAGAGGTCTACTTCCATTGTTGCAATAATTTGTCGGCTATCTTCCCATCTAGTGTCTCGGAGGACAACTAGAGCATTTGTTTCGGCACTTCTTCGGTGGAGTGCATGTAGCCTTATCATGAATATCCCTAAGTGGATATGCTAAAGTCCTGAATTTCTCAGGCTTTCATAAGACTCTTCATTGCATAATCGAAGATTTATTTGATTTTCACCAACACACAAAATTCTTTGCTCAGAGTAATGTTCATATACTCTGTGTCTTGCTGTACTTCTATTGTTTGAATAGAGTACTTCTGCGGGAACAAGATTTGCTCGCCTTTCTCTTGATATTTCAAGCTGTCTTTTAGGGTATTACAGCTTGTTTCAATGAGTCTCGATTATTAATTATTCCTTCCAAACACTCTTCTTGTTGTTCTAGCCACTTGATGCCTATTTCGGGCCATTTGTCGGTAGCCGCGGATTTGATCTTCTTGAGTTGGCAGTTCTGTTTGTGTTTGTGTAGAACTTCTGTTGAGGATGCTTGGTCTTCTGGAAGTCATTTCTTTGACTCTTTTTCAAACTGTTCTTTAAAGATTTTATTAGGATCTTCAAAGACGTGTATTTTTCCGTCTATTTTTTTCACAGTAATTCCTCATAAGATTCAAGCTTTTCTTGACAATTTTGGACTCTAGACTCAAGTTCTTTTTGTTTTTTAGAAATATTTTTGTAATTTTTGAGTGCTACTTTAGAAAATAGATTTAAACGAATATAAAACACAGGCTTAGATTATTAGCTAATGCGGTTGATGTAGGTTTAGGGATTGTTTTCGTTATAAAGGTGATATATATATTAGGATCTACAGTTCGTGAATTATAGTACCAATATTGTATGTCTTGCTCAAAGCGCCCTCGGCTTTTCATTTAAAAAATTTCAAAGGATAAATTTTACAACTTGTTTTAGAATTTCACCAATCGGGTAACTTTTAACTTTTCCTTCTCTTTCAGGTACTTTTTATATAGAAGCAATTTGCGCTGTCTTTTATAAATAAATTTTGTTTTTTGTTTGTTTGACCCTTTATAGATAAAGAAAAACCCACGTCAAATCAATTTTTTGTTATGTTAGGGCACAAGGGTGGAATATGGGTAAACTCCTCGAATTCAAAAACGCCATTTTGCTTCTCATCAAATAGATAAAAAAAACCTAGATGAAAATTACGTTGCCAGGAATTTTTATCTTGTACCAAAGCTCAAAAACTAAAACTTTAAAGTACAAGTATTACTTATAACACACCTTTTTATTAAAATACTGCGGAAGCTTGATATTACAAGGGTGGTGGTAGTAGTAGTGATGGTGGTGGTTTTCGATGATCTATTACAAATGATATTACACGCCTTTTATAGGCCAAATGAAAAGGGATAAACTAAGAATATGCTTTTGGCATAAAGCATATGCTTTGGCATCTGACATATTCTAGGGAATAAACCATGGCATATGCCAAGGAATATTCTGGGCCATTATTAATTTTAATACATTGGCCGACAACGACTTTAACTTTAATAATTAGACATAAAGATGGCCGACACTTTTGAAATAATTTACATGCGGGCCCTTCGAGCATCTGAACAACAAGGAACGGGACGATTCAATTTTAACTCTTGCAGACAATAATCATCCCATCCCGGGTCCACAATTAAAATTGAATCGTCACTGCTTTCGTCATCTTCTAGAAATCCTTTCCTGTTGTAGCGGTACTTGCCATCGTCTTTGATTGCATCATCTTCTGAGTGGTTAGATGTTATTGCGTCCCAATCTTTGTGCCAGGGCTTCCAGTTCGATGAGGATTCTTCTAGCTTCTTTGTTTTGAATTCGAACATCTTCTCTTTGGTCTGACCAGTGGTTGTCTTTGGTTGATTGTACAAAGCATATTTAGGCTTTGCATTGTCTGATTACTTGTAGGATTCGCATGGCTTTAACTGCTTCTTTTGCTGCTGAAAGTTGAAGGTCTTGGGCGACTGATCTCCATGCATCAGATTTATCCATTCTGATTGGGGTTTGATTGGCCTTGAGCTGGTAATGTTTGTATAGTGCTCCTGGTTCTTCAGGTGTGAAGATAGTTTTTGTGAAGATTCTAGGAAGTGGTTGGAAATCTTCATAACTTCTTCGCAGGTAGTCTTCATATTCTTCTGAAAGGCATTGGGGGACTGTAGAACTTCCTCCACTGAGTAAAGAGCTGCTGCTGCTAATTCCTTCATTTCTCCTGTGCATTCTGCAAAACAAAGGTTAACAAGTCTTGAAAGAGAATCAGCAAGGGTGTTATGTTTTCCTTCTATGTGTTCTATGTTAATTTTGACGCCTGTTCCTGTGACTGCATCTGCAAATTTGATCCATCTAACCCTTGAGGATTTATTGCTATTAGTTTTGTTGTAAAAACTAATGATGGCTTGACAATCTGTTCTTAGAGTAACTTCTTGTTTGTCAAGGTAGTAAATCTTTAATTTTTCCAAGTTGTTAATGCATGCATTGATTTCGGCATCAATTATAGATTGAGTTGTTGAGAATTTGCCACTTGCATATGCATAAATTCTTTCTGAACTTCTTGGATCCTCCTTGCTCTTTTTCCATTTGACTACTCCTCCCCATCCTTCCATACATCCATCTGTTTCCAAGATGATGTGAGCATTTTCCGGTGGAATTTCCAGGTTCGGAAGATTTTGAACTTGTTCTTTGATTTTTCTGACTAATTCATATTCAGAGGGCTTCAGTCTTTTATCTCCATGAGCATTTGTTTTTTCATAAAGTGGCCTTAAGAGTATCCCAAGCTTTGGGATATGATTTCGAGCATAATTAAGGATTCCTAAGAATGACCTTAATCCTTTCTTTGCCTTCAACTCTTCTTCATTGAAGTTTACAATCTTCTTTATAATACGTGGTTGCAGCTTTATTGAAAGAAAAGACAGAACAAGTGCAACAGATGATCAGAGATCAAGCCAAAGAGTACCATGAAAACAAAGCTGCTATGCAAAAGAAAGAAGAAATATGGTAGTCAAAAGAAAGCTTGTTAGTAAGGGATCTCACAAATGCCCTTCAAATCATTGATCAGCTCCGAATTGAAAAGGAAAGGCTTGCAGAACAAAAAGATGAAGAAATAAGAGAGCTTAAAACTCAGTTGCAGAAGAAGAAAGAAGAAGCAGAAGTCCAGTTTTCTAGAGAAGAGTTTCCACCACTGGGAAACACTCATATTGCAAGACCTTGCATAGAGACAGAAGTTCATTATTCTGGGAACGCCACTACAAGTCCAAAAATTAGGAAAATTACCAATCAACTTTACAATGTTAAAGTTGAGTTTGATATTCCTAACTGCACAGCTTTTGGAACCACTGCAATAATAGACACAGGAGCATCAACATGTTGTATAAACAAGAAAGTCATTCCAAAAGAAGCACTGGAGCCTCTAACTCAGATTGTCTTCTTCAATGGCTTAAATTCAAAACAGCAGGCTACTCATAGAATAAAGCAAGGCTATTTCCTAATTGAGGGAAACAAATTCAAGATACCTCTCATATATGCTTTTGATATGAGGGACAGCAATGGTATTGAAATGCTGATAGGAGCCAACTTCTTAAGATCCATGAAAGGAGGAATTCGAATAGAAGGAGATGAAATAACCATCTACAAAAAGGTCACTAAAATCAAGACTTCAAACCAAACTGAAATTGTAGAAATTGCTGAGTTAGAAGTCAGTGAAGAAGAATTCCTAGAAATAAATGAATCCATTTATTTCAACCAATATGGAAGTAGGGCATTCAAACCTGTCATTGATAGGTTGAAACAGCAGGGATACATTGGAGAAGAACCCCTAAAGCACTGGAAAAAGAATGGTGAGCTTTGTAAACTAGATATCATCAACCCAGATATTACAATAGAATACAGACCATTAAAACATGTAACACCAGCAATGGAAGACTCATTCAGAAAACATGTCGATAGCCTTCTCAAAATTGGTGCTATCCGCCCAAGTAAAAGCAGGCATAGAACGATGGCGATGATCATAAATTCAGGAACAACAATTGATCCTGTAACAGGAAGAGAAGTTAAAAGAAAAGAGAGGATGGTATTCAACTACAAATCCTTGAATGACAACACATACAAGACCAGTATTCTCTACCAGGCATAAATACGATCATCAAGAGAATACGAGGTGCAAAGATATTCTCAAAGTTTGATCTAAAATCAGGATTCCATCAAGTTGCTATGGATGAGGAATCAATCCCATGGACTGCATTCTTAGTCCCAGGAGGACTCTATGAATGGTTGGTTGTGTCATTTGGTCCGGCAGTCTTTCAACGAAAAATGGATAAATGCTTCAAAGGAACGGAATCATTCATTGCAGTATATATTGATGATATACTGGTTTTCTCAAAAAATGAAAAGGGTCATGCAAAACATTTGGAAAGAATGTTAAAGATCTGTGAAGATAATGGTGTGGTCTTATCTCTAACAAAAATGAAGATAGCAGTCTCAACAGTAGATTTCTTGGGAGCAGTCATAGGAGAAGGAACAATAAAACTACAACCACATATCATAAAGAAGATTGTAAACTTCAATGAAGAAGAGCTAAAGACAAAGAAAGGATTAAGGTCATTCTTAAGAATCCTTAATTATGCTCTCGAAAACATATCCCAAAGATGGGATTACTCTAAAGGCCGACTTATGAAAAAACAAATGCTCATAGAGATAAAAGACTAAAGCCCTCTGACTATGAATTAGTCAGAAAAATCAAAGAACATGTTCAAAATCTTCCAGACCTAGAAATTCCACCAGAAAATGCTCACATCATCTTGGAAACAGATGGATGTATGGAAGGATAGGGAGGAATAATCAAATGGAAAAAGAGCAAGGAGGATCCAAGAAGTTCAGAAAGAATTTATGCATTTGCAAGTGGCAAATTCTTAACAACTTAATCTACAATTGATGCTGAAATCAATGCATGCATTAACATCTTGGAGAAATTGAAGATTTACTACCTTGACAAACAGGAAGTCACTCTAAGAACAGATTGTCAAGCCATCATTAGTTTTTACAACAAAACTAATAGCAATAAATCCTCAAGGGTTAGATGGATTAAGTTTGCAAATGGAGTCACAGGAACAGGCGTCAAAATTAACATAGAACACATAGAAGGAAAACATAACACCCTTGGAGAATGCAAAACATAAACATCCCTTGCTAACAAATACTCTTTCAAGACTTGTTAAACCTTTTGATTATGTGCAGATAGCAAGAGATAAATGAAGGAATTAGCAGCAGCAGCTCTTACTCTCAAGATGACTGACAATATACATACGGCGCCCATGCCTTTCAGAAGAATATGAAGACTACCTCGAAGAAGTCAGGAAGATTTCCAACCAACATTCACTAGAATTCTCACAGAAAGAAAAAAAAGAAATAAGGGGGGTAAACATAACTAATCTTCACACCCGTGAAGACAACCAGAAGATCACTATACAAACCATAATTACCAGTCTCAAATGGCCAATCGCACCCCAAACAAGAATGAAAATCCTGATGCATTGAAGATCAGTCGCACCGCAAGACCTATGAACTTTATCAGCAAAAGAAGCCTTTAAAGCTATCAGAAACCTACATAGTAATCATACAATACAAGCACAAACAATGCTTTGGACGAAATCAACCAATACAACCACTGGTCAGACCAAGAGAGAAGAGTTTGAATTCAAAACAAAGAAATACCAGAAGAATCACATCGAACTGAAACCCTGAGCAATACAAAGATTGAGACCAATAACACACTAACCACTCATAAGATGACATCGCAATCAAAGACGATGGCAAAATACCCGCTACCAACAGTAAATGAATCTTTCTACACAGATGATACAAAGCACATGGACTAGATTCAATTTTAAATTGTCGAGACCAGGATTAAGATGATTATGTCTGCAAGATGTTAAAAATTGAATCGTCTCGTTCCTTCGCTTCGCTCCAAACATTTTATGATGCTCGAAACGGGCCCTGCTCATGTGAATTATTTAAAATGTCGGTCCTCTATTCTTCTATGTCTGATTATTAAAGTAAATTCGTTACAGCCAATGTATTGCAAAATTAATCAACTGGCCCGCAATATTCCTTCACTATGTGGCCATATGTATTAAATCCCAGAATTATGCTAAGATGCTAAAGCAATGACTTTAATGCAAAACATAATTCCTTAGGTTTATTCACTTTAATGTTTAGCCTTACAACAAGACACTTATCCTAGTAGTAATAATCATGGAAAAACCACCATCACTACATACTACCACCAACCACTATGTCAATCATCAAGCTCCGTAGTCGTTTTACATCAAAAGTGTGTTTTAAGTAATACTTGTACTTTAAAGTTTTAGTTTTTGAGCTTTGGTACAAGATAAAAATTCCTGGCAACGTAATTTTCATCTTGGTATTAGAGGCGATTGAACATCAAAACGTTCATTTAGTTTCTTCACAAGGACGTTAGATACACCCTATCATATATATTCCAGTAAAAGCAGTAAAGGTATTGATTTCAATCAATAATTCGTATTTCTGCGCATCAAAAATAGTCTATAAAAAATTCCAGTAAAACCACTTTAGTTTTTTTTATAGCACAACAGAATATCGCAACCTATGCTCTTCATCAAAACGTACCCCGTGGAGTCTGAGACCGGTAAAACTTTGAGGTTAACCTGTTTGGTGAATCTAAAACAAGTTTGTAATTTCATCCTTTGAAGTTTTAATTGATATGGTCCTGAGACGTCTTTGAGCAATGAAAAATAGTCAATTGAGATAGCGTTTAATATCATGACATTACATCCTGAATATTATCACCTTTAACGAAACTATTCTAAACCTATAATTAACATCACCGATTTAGCTAATAAATCTTAAGCCTGTGTTTAATAGTCTGTTTAAATTCTATTTTCTAAAGTTAGTCTACAATGCAAAATAACATATAAAAGTATTTCTGAAAAAACAAAAAGAACTCAAGTTCTAAGTCCAAAATTAGTCAAGGATAAGGCTTGAATCTTGTGAGGAATTACTGAAGAAAAACACAGAGTGAAAACCATTAAAAAGCCTTCAACAAAATCATCAACTTGAGGATTCGCAACAATCTTTAAACCACTCACTAAAATGAAGTCTTGAACCCTGTTCAATGCACTAAGAAAAAAAATATCACAACAAAAAAAAATAAAAACAAAAATATAACACTTAACCGATCATAGCTGAGGCAATACACATAAGTTATGTTTGAAAAAGATGCCCAAATTGATTTTATTTTTATTTAATTATCTCTCTATCTTTGACATTTTTCTTGTTTTATTCCTCACTTCCTTTTTTTTTGATGTGTACTTATCACTTTTTTAAATATCTTCTTTTTCTCCTTCTTTCTTATGAATAACAGAAGAGTCTTAAGTCAAAGATCATGAAGGATTGAACACCTTCTCACCACGACGTCCGAGACTATCACTGACGAGTCTTGCCAATCAAAAGCAACTACTGAATTATCAAAAGCTATACAACTATTGCTGAAGACTTGAATCACCATCAGTTGGTTTTTGCAAAAACATCTGATTACAAAGGATGATTACGCTGTTCAAGTAAACGCTGTATAAAACAAAAATAACACTTTACTTTATTTGGCCACAAAGCAAAGTCCAGAGAATTAGTTGAGCTCAAAGAAAAAGTTTGACGAAAACTTCAAGCAAGACTTCATACGCTTTAATAATGCAAAAACATAATTTTCAGACTCGCTGACCTTGATGTCTCAAAATCAAGCCTAGCCTAAAAGACTTGATAATTTTCTCCATAGATTGTGAAAATTCCGCTTTGAAAAGAATAGACGGAAATAATACAAGTCTATGAAGACCTAATAAATATCTTTAAACAAACAGTTTTAGAAGTAGACATTCAACGAAATGATCTTCTCCAGAGACCAACATCCAAATCAGAAGTTCTACAAAACACAAACAGAACGACTCATACTCAAGAATATCAAATCCGCGGCTATTCGACAATGCCCTGAAATATGGCATCAGTAGCAAGAACAACAATGAAGAGTTTTGGAAGGAATAATTATCAAATCGAACCTCCTTGACACAGACCATCGAGACAACATAAAGACAGCTTGGAAATATCTACGAGAGAAGGAAGCAAATCTACTGTTACCAGCGAAGAGAAAACTATTCAAACAATAGAAGTACAGGCAAGACTTACTTGAGTATATGAACATTACCACTGATCAAAGAATCTTCTGATGTCTGTTGGTGAAAATCAAAATAATATGACTTACGTATATGACATTGAAAATAAGAGAGGCTGAAGTAACAAATAAGATGGAAGAAATAAGAGAGCTATAAAGCTCAGTATTGACAGAATAGAAAAGATAGACAGACAACAAGTCCAAAATCTTAATCACTAGAAGAAGAGTTTCAACACGCACTGGGAAACACTCATATTGCAAGACCTTGCATAGAGATAGGAGTTCATTATTCTGGGAACGCCACTACAAGTCCAAAAACTAGGAAAATTAATCCATCACTCTACTTGTACCAGCAGTTAACACTAGACGATCATCCCGTTCCTTGTTGTCCAGATGCTCGAAGGGCCTGCATGTGAATTATCTCAAAAATACCGGCCATCTTTATGTCTAATTATTAAAGTTAAAGTCGTTGTCGGCCAATGTATCAAAATTAATAACGGCACAGAATATTCCTTGGCATATGCCATGGTGTATTCCCTAGAATATGCCAGATGCCAGAGCATATCACCACAACTGGCATCACAACAATTCCTGGTGAAAGAAGGAGTATAAAAGAGTTAGAAGGAATGAGCTGGCATCTAAAGCCACCTGAGCAAACTTTAGTACGTGTCCCATCAAGGGTTGCAGTAAATGAAAGGCTAACTAGATCGGTAAGTCTCCGATTTGAAAGATAGCGGCAAACACCTCAACCACCAAGATACTTAGTTGATCAGCATGACCGAGAAGTAATAAGAAATGATAACTTGGATGAAGACGAAGAACACTTCATAGGAAGCTGCTTACAAACTCCTCAAGAAGAACATATCTCTTATGACGTATGTTTCTATGAAAATTGCTTAAATGAAGCAAGAATCCTAGAAGAAGAACCATTAAATAAAGTTAGGCGATCCAACAAACCAAAACGATCAAGGAAAAGGTCATGGGAAAGATGGTCAACACTTGGGGAACCATCTAGAAAATGGGATTATTATGTCAAGTATGATGCACCACTAGACACAACCCCAATAGAAGAAATTACAGCAACTGGTCAGGGAGATGAATTCTCAGACGATGAAGTTACCCCAGGAAAGGTAACTATTCTAGAAGAAAGAAGTGATTGGGATGATGATGAACGAAGTGGCGGAAAGGTTCTTGTCATACAAGAAGGACTTGCACAAAATCAGCAAGAATTTCTTGATGAATACCTACCACAATGGGACGAACATCTCGCAATACAAAAGCAAGAATTAGAGTCAGAATGGGAAAACCCATTCGCAGCAAAGCGTGGTGAGAACCATACAATTCTTCATCTTTCTAAAGAAGAAGAAAATAATGATTTGCCATACCCAAAGTTTCGAAACTTCAAACAAGTGGCAGCACAAATCATCAAGAAACATGAAGAACATGCATTCCCATCCACCTCACAAGAAGAATCAACCCAAAGCTGTAACATCCGATAATTTTCGGAATTTTAAATGACTATTTTATCCTTTGACTTTTTAGGTCTGACATGACTTTTTGACTTTTGGTCTTTTATTGTTTCATAAAAGCGATTACCGTGTAACCGGTAATTTTTCTGAACATATTTAAAGGAAATATATGTTATTCCTAGGTTGATTTACTAAAAACGAGCAGCTAAATCACATTTTCATTATTCGGACTCTAAGGCAATTTGATGTAAAACGACATTCCTGACAACTTTCCAGTTTTGCCCGAGACCCGAAAACAACCATAAAGTGACTAAAATACCCTCGCAAAATTTTGAACAGCGCACACAACACGTACCGGCACAAAAATAATTAAATTATATTTAATTATCACTATTTATTTAATAAAAATATTAAATAAAATCATTTAACAATTTATTCAAAAACGTTTGTTGATAACGCGAAAATTCGAGTTGAAATCCATTTTTAATTCGGACAAGGCATAACAGGGTTATCATATAAATAACGAATATTTTTATAAATTTTATAAAAATATTTATTAAATACTATTAAGTAAATACTCGTTTGTATGGGAAAAATGATTTCGAAAACAATGGCGCAAGTTTCGTATTTTAAATCGTCCGTTAAGTCGCTCAAACGAGTCCCGAACCGCTATTCTACAAAATAATACTCAAAAGATACACTTTTGGTCCCTATGAAGTACTTACAAAACCAACCCTCAACTATTATACACATTACATCTTGTTTTAAAAGTTTGTATATATACATATATATATATATACATATATATATATATATATAACTTATTCATTTTTTTCATTTAATTCAAAAACAAAACACACACACATTTATACTTCCCTCTCTCCCTCCCACTTTTCTGGCCACCACCCTGCCGCCATCTTTTCCAGCTTGCCGCCACCATTTCCGGCCAATCACCGCCAGAAAACTTTTCTGGCGAGTTTTTCGGCCGAGTCCAAAAAGATAGATCTTCACCCGATCTATCCGATCCACTATATCACTCACCGTCACGCGCTGCCACCCCTACCACCACCACAGCCGCCACCCCCCCCCCCCCCCCCTCGTCATCCCCTCATCATCTTCATAACGTCGCCATCATCATCATCGTAACATCACCATCATCATCTCCCAGCCGCTGTCACAAACCCCCTTAAGGTGCGTTCGGTTTTAAAGAAAACACCACAAGGGTGTTGGTTTCGGTGGTTTAGCGGCAGCCACCCGAGTGGGTAGATTCGGTTTTCTTTTCAGCACCAACAGGTGCATTTTTTTCGGGAGTAAAACAGCCACGAAGGGCGTGTTTGTTTCTGTGGTGAAAACCACCACGAAGGTGGTGCTTGTTTCGACAAATAAACGACCACAAGGGTGCGTTTGATTTGGGTTACCAGAAAGGGCGCTTTTCAGTTTTTATATGCAACATAGGGTGCGTTTTGTTTGGCGAAGTCGCCACCTGGGGTGCGTTCGGTTGACGGCCACCGCATCACAAGGGTGCGGCCGGTTGGTGTCTCAACAGCCAAAGGGTGCATTGGGTTGTGGTTTTCATAATATAGGGCGCGTTTGATTATTCCTAAGCACCACGAGGGTGCGTTTGGTGGGGCAGCCGCCACCATGGGGTGGGTTTGGTGGGCTGCCGTCGCTATAGGGTGCGTCCGGTTTATTTTATCACCACCCACGAGGGTGCGTCGGACCGCAGCGAGTCTGTTTGGTTTTGTAGCAGCAGCTGAAGGCTGTGTTTGGTTTATATTTCACCCAAGGGGTGCGTTTGGATGTGACAGCCCCAAAGGGGGCGTTTGGCTCAGGGTTATACAAAAGAGGGTGCGTTTGGTTTGACATAAACAGATTAGGGTGCGTTTGGTTTTGTATAAAACACATTAGGGTACATTTGGTGGATATAGAAACAACATAGGGAGGTGTTTGGGTTAAGGGAATCAGGATAGGGTATGTTTGGTTGTAAGGTTAACTGCCAAAAGGGGCGTTTGGGTGAGCAGATTTACTGTAAGGGTATGTTTGGGTGAGCAAATTTACTGTAAAGGTGTGTTTGGGTGAGTAGGAACCACCAAAGGGTATGTTTGGGTGAGTAGGAAACCCCAAACAGGGGTGTTTAGGACAGCAGGCGCGATAGGAACGTTTGGTTTGGCAGTTAACACCACAAAGGTGTGTTTGGTTTGCTGTTTAACAGCTTTCGGTTGTGTTTGGTACAATAACCCACATAGGGTTTTCATGGCTATATTGTTTAGTTAGCTATTAACTTTTGTTTAAAATAAGTACTTATTAAAACATGCGATGTTTTAAACGTAGATTGGTTTAAAGAAGGGAAATGTCACATAAACGAAAAGGTCATCACGATGAAATTTCTAAAAATGTATATACTTATTATTTTTAGATACAACTCTTATCGTCTTTGAATGACGATAAATGGACTAAGTTATAATTTAAAGGTGTTTTAAATTATAATTTCATAATAACTCGACAACAAATAAAATACTAATTTATAAAATGTTATTTTATAAATCCCGGCTAGAAAATAAAGTCATAACTTTGGTACGGACTTTAGAAACACAGTTTACTTAATTGGTAACTTTAAAACGTACGATTTCGTTTATGCAAGAACTTTTATTTATTAATATTGGTGATTTCCGAAAACGTGTCAAACCATTTGGGTTGATTATTTACTTACACTTATTATGTAATACTTGCATTGTATAGTATACTTCAAATTAATCTTTTGGTTTCTGGTCGTTATTATATAATTTACTATATGAATTATATAATTGTTCATCTTTCAAGGTAATATATATGGAATATATTACATATTTGTTATATAATTCACCATATGAATTATATACTTTTGAATTGTTTTACCAAACCAACCACCAAACCAAACTGCCGCTCGGAATCTAAATCTTTTATCAACGGGTCGCGTTGATGTAATCATCCATCGGGTAGCTAAATTCATTATCCTAAACTAGTGGGATTTAACCGTTAAGATAAACGGCAACTTCTCGGTCAAGCCGTTTCGTCTTCCGTCGTGTTGTGCATATTAGATGCCTATCTGTCAATCGTTCTTCAACATCAAGGTGAGTTTCATAGCCCCATGTTTTACTGGTTTTACATATATTTTTGGGGTGAGAACATGCTTGTTACAAATTCGCTTACGTGTTTTATTTAAACTCGTTACGTGTTCATTTACAACTCATTTGCATACATGTTTACAAACGCATTTAACTGTTACTTACTCGGAGGGTAAGCGCGAATGTTATAAAATAGATCTATTCGGTATTGACGACCGCCGTTCGGGTGACTAGCTATCACCGGGAACGAACGTTATAACATGTCGGATCATTACTGGCCTGAGGCCTCAGGGCCAGTACAACATACTCAAGAACAATCACTGTGCCTTGAATAAAGTGGCATACATACAAGTCTACGTACAGCTTCATGAACTTAGGGGTATAATCGTAATCACAAGAGATGACCATGTATGGGATACGATGGTCATGCTCACATGTACTATTGCTAGGCAATACACACTTTAGGAAATTGCGGTACTTATGCCCATTTTATGATACTTTAGGGAGATAGTAGTCACTAAACGTTTTACATGTTACTGTGTTGATACAGTAGGGAAATTCACTCATTTGATTTTTCATTTATATTTAA
>BQNB010120558.1:9987-20611 GCA_026074375.1 Tanacetum coccineum | reverse complement strand
CCGTTAGTAATAAAACATACTACGTAACTCGAATCAATGCATAGTGAGAGGTAAAATAAGTGTACCTTCTAATAGCAGACCAACATAGGAACACGATATACAGCCCCATAAAACCAGGAGTCAAGAAGCCGGCGCTAACCTGTTTAATAAAAAAAAATGATAAATTTAACAACGCGAAGAAACAAATATTGAAGTCATTTTTGTAGTTGAACTTACTTTTGGGTGAAGAGAGACGCTAGTCATAAGCTGTAGCAGAACAAGCGTCCACGTGATGAAAAAAATATTAAGCAAGCAAGTCACTTGTGGCGTGTACCAAATATACATCAAAATAATCCCAAGTATGCACACGACATATGCAGTAGTTGCGAGCAGCGTGAAATGGATACGGCTGAAACAGAACAATCAATAACGTAACCATGTATACTCGGAAAAGGGTGTATTATTTCTTTAATAGTAATGTATATTTCTGAAAAACAGTTACCATCTCTCTGCATATTTTTCGGATAAACAGCACTCGTTCAACCATGTAATGAAGCTGATTATACTGATTAACTGAATTAGCAAAAAGACCCTGCAAATTGTCATAACTATGATGGTTAACATTTCATAGAGATGTTACAAAGTAATTAAAGAAATAACGTTAGAAAGTTAGATACCCTGCGCCAAAATGTGCAATTTCACCTGTCATATAAAAGTATAAAACCGATGTATCAGAATACATAACAATAATTCCATGATCAATTAAATTATCTAGATGAATCTTTTAGCGAACAATACTAACCATATATCTGAATTATTTCTGAAGGAAGCAAGAAAGGCAGCAAGACTAGCGCGATCATGAGGACGATCTTAGCAGACCACCAACTAGAATGCCACAATTCTTTTTGTCCATGCAACTTTGAGGTCCCAATGGTCGAAAGAAACATTGTGAAAAAGAACATCTAACATATCATTAAGGATCTTTTTTCAAAATGCTGCAAGGATATGTAACAGCTTGATTGTGTCGCTAATGAGGTTAATAATATAAGAAAAGGATACGAAACATCCAAAGCTCACTCGCAGAACTCCTTCCGTCCCTAAACAGTTTTCACCGGCTTCGCAGCTTTTTAATCCTACAAACAACATGAGGTCATGACTTACGACCTGGAATTACATCAAGTGTGTTTAAAAAAATGCTGATATGATCATATGAAGAAATCTTACTATGCATTTCTGTAAATGCGCTAGGACCATAGTCTCGTACAGCCCAAGCAAGCAAGTTAGCTAATAGAAACATCACACTATATACATATCTAGCCATCCAAGGGTTTGATCCATATCGAAACTGAGCCCACCAAGGACCGTCCGAGACCTTAACGTACCGATCACTACTATTATTCATTACGTCCATCCCAGCTTCAAGTTTCGCCATTGTCATAGTTTACGTTAAACTATCAAAAGAGAGCTAGTGGAAATTATTCCACCAGCCCCCTTACCATCTGCAATCTATAAAGCAGACGGATGAATATCGGTGCAATACCTACAAAAAGATCACAAAAAACCAAATATTGGCATATGGGCTATGGCTTAGAAATTCAAAGTTTTAAAGCTTGAATCATGGACTAATAGGCAAGCACATGACAAGGAATCAAAATGTACTTTTGTGCACTTATAAATCTTGAAACAACATCAATGTGCTACCTAGAGCTTGAACATGCCATGAGGTAAATTATTGTTATCATTATTTGGTTACAAATTTGGTTGTATTCTAACTAACGAAATTATGAATCAACAAGACTTTAAAAGGTATCCTAGGTTCATATCTAACTATGTAATAACTTTCATTGAAATTTATTAAACTGCCTAAAAAAGTAAGAAGCTATGTAGTAACATTCATGTGTCACATGGGTTGTAACTATATCATTTATGACATGGGTTCATTTAGATCTGTGACTATTACTTAAATAACCAATGGCTAATAAGCTATGATCCACATTAAGTCAAAGCGTGATTTTCAACACATTCATATTATTGCTGAAAAATGTTGGTGTGTTTAGTCAACTAGCTTATTTACCTAGAGCACGGATGATGTTATAGCAAAAAGTGATTGACGCGTAATTCACAAACACATTTCGTCGTTACTCAAGTTATATGACACCACCGGACCTCGTATTTAACCCAATAAAACACAAAAGAAAAACACCCTATGGCTTGGCTGGTAAATCTGGCGTCATACCTTATAACTTGGGTCTGGCATGGTCTCGTGACATAGAAACGCGTTATAAAGTTATAACATTGAAATTTATTAAACTGCCTAAAAAGGTAAAAAAGCTATGTAGTAACATTCATGTGTCACATGGGTTGTAACTATATCATTTATGACATGGTTTCATTTAGATCTGTGACTATTACTTAAATAACCGATGGCTAATAAGCTGTGATCTACATTATGTCAAAGCGTGATTTTCAACACATTTATATTATTGTTGAAAAATATTGATGTGTTTAGTCAGCTAGAATATATACTAAATAAGATATTATTTATGACCGAAAATGTGGTATAATGAGTGTATATATATAAAGAGTAAACAAGCAACATACAGTCCGTGTGAGGTTTCATGTTTCTCAGCGAAACATACATCCCTGACGAACTAATAACAGTTTAACGATCACTCTTTAGGCAAACGTTTGCCGAAATACATCCCGTCCGTCATCTAACTTAGTTTAAAAACCAGTTTTGGTACCCCACTTCAGTGGGTATTTTCGTCCTTTTCTTCCACAAGGATGTAATTTCGTGTGTGAAACATGAAACCACAAGGATGTATTTTGCAGTTTACTCGAGATTATATGATTTTGGGAAACATGAAAAGGACGAAAATACCCCTGAAGCGGGGCCCAAAAAACTGGATATTTAACGAAGTTAGTGACGAGGGATGTATTTCGGCAAACGTTTGCCTAACGAGTGGTGTAAACTGCTAATAGTTTCGATCAGGGATGTATTTCGTGAGAAACATGAAACCACAAGGATGTATTTTGCAGTTTACTCTTTATTAAATAGATGAACATGAGTAAAGTTTTATTTTCATTTAGTTAAATGAACAAACATAAATAAAATATTGTTCGTGAACGTCCGATTATACGTTTGTTAATATTGTTTATGTACGTTTATATGTTTATGGTCTTATATCGTATATTTTTATTATATACTTTAAAAAACAGTATACTTAAACAAATAAACACACATAAAACACAATATTTTGTATACATTTTTGGTATCTTCATATGTTCATTCGTTTCACGTTCATTTAATCTCTTAGTGAACGAACAAGTACAATTCCGTATATTAATGAACGAACATGTACACGAAAATTCTTTTGTTTAAGCGTTCGTGTTCGTTTTTTTATCTGATTAAAATTAAACGGGCGAACATGAACAATGCTACGTTCGTGATCGCTCGAATGGTTTACAGCATAGTACTATAGTTAGTTTGTGACAGAGGAGCAAAAACAGTACTCCCTCCGTCCTATAATTATAGTCTGCCGACAAAAAACACGTAGTTTAAGAAAAACATCAACTTTACAGCTTTCTCTCTCTTACTTTTTGCACAATGACAGTTTTACCTTTAACCAATTAATTTATAACTTCTTTAAAGATTGTAATAATAATAACATCAAGTGAGGGTGATATGGTAAACTTAATCTAAATTTCTTATCTATTTTTAAAAGTGGACAATTAATTTAGAACAATTAATTTGGGACAAATAAAAAAGGAAACATGAACTATAATTATGGGACGGAGCAGTATAAAAAAGAATGGTGAAAAGATAAAACATGAATAGTCAATAAAGTATGTGTCTGGTTTCCCACTTGATGTGGAAACATAACATAATGTATCCTGAACATTTTGGTGTTGGCTAGTTGCTACATCTTTGTCAAACTTGGGATACCAAAATGTTTGCAGACCAAACAAACCATGATGATGCAACCCTGCACTAATTCTTGGTGTTTTTTTAAAATTAAAGAAGTGTTTAATTTTGAAAGAAAACATGCGTGGAGACGGATAAAAAAGTGTAAAACTAAAACCGGTTATTAACTGTCCGAGACCCGTTTTAAGAAAAACCGGCCCATTTGGTATTGGAACCGGTCTTAGACTCGGCGACGATCTTAAATCAGTTCTACTTTCATACAAAATCAGCGAAAACCGGCTAAAAACTTATTAAAAATTATTCATTTCTTCGGAGTAGTTAATGTCAACTTTGAAAAAAAAAAGAGTATACATAAAAGGTATGACTTTGAACTTCCCGTGTGAAATATTTGCCCTGCCTATTAAGTCAGTACTAACCCATGACATGTTTCATACATTATTCGTGATATAATTTATGGATCTACAGGTGTGAAAACCACTTGTCTATACAAAAATAAATGTGCAGCGGTCGCATACATTAGAGTAAGAAAAAAATTATTTTTTCGAGTAACTTGAACGATGATTTTTCTCCATCTAATTCTTAGATTTGGTGTAATAGGTAGTCAAATACGCGCTTGTGACCACGACGCGTACACCATAGGAAAATCACCCCACTGACACGTCTGTGACAAGAGAAGACGAGAAGCTGGTTTATCGACCGACCAAGTTGGTGAGGGTGAATTTGAGCGTATTTATGTGGTATATTTGAGTTTTAGTCCCAGCAGCAGTGCTATGTACATTTACATTATGTCTTTATAAGTTTTTAAGCTTAAAATTTTTAATTGCTACTGTATTAGGTTTTGATTTTTATTTATGGACCTACCACTTACTATTTGGTTTTCCTAGCATATATTCCATTCCAAACCAATACAAACATCCAATAACTTTTTCAACTATGCAATTTTAACTTCCACTATTCATGGATCTCCACATTCCATATGTTCAACCAAACTCTACAGATTCGTTGCGACCAACTTCTTTTGACCAACTTTTATCAATAGTAGGTGCATTATTTTTGTCTAACCCACCACAAAAGGTGTAGATCCGCAAGAACACCCTAACTACGGATACTTTTTAGCATCAGTCATTGTCCACCTCAAAAAAATAGCTCCATGAACTCTTTTGACCCAACGGAGCACCAACTGGAGTGAGCACGAGCCGAAACTCGAACCCATGACCCCTTTTTCACAAAATCACTTCAGTTGGTCTATAAGTTTTTCGAAAATTGGTACCAACCGAGCTAAACCTCTTTGGTTTTGTCGAATTATTTTTGGACGACTAGAAATTTTAAAATGTTTAAATTTTAAAAGTTAAAAAAAAAAATTATATAAGAAATGAGGAGGATTTTTTGACTTTTTGTGCATCTAATATCGATCGAGTACTCGACCATCTCTCGCCGGCAACCGACGTCGACCGAGACACTCGTTATAGCGTCGATCGACGACCGATTTGCTCGACTAGGGGCCTGACCGATCTGTAGCGACTAGCCTAACAAATATCTGAGAATGATAGTATCTTTCGATATTTGTATGATTGTATGTATATTATATGCTACTTTTGATACGAATTTGTTCGTACGTATGGGCAATGGACTAGAGTAACGCGGACATATTACGCTGTTCTTATCAAATGAGATGAGAGGACATATTCCTTCTCTTGTTGATGCACAAGTTGAAAGTATGGAATCATACCTTTATGTTTATTTCAATTCCTATCCAGATTAAAAGATAGAATAAACGAAAAAAATAAAGCGGAATGTCTGATAAAAAATTGGGAAAGCATCTAGGATCAGGCTCACATATACGTGTACATGCAACTTTTTTTTCTGTTAGTGACTAACATTTATATCGTATATCCTACATGTTTGGAATCGCTTTACGTAAGATAAATGGATTATTGTGTTTACAGAACGCATACTATTGCATTACGGAAAGCAAACAGATTATTAATATGAAGACCATGTTTTCCTAATGGGTTTTTCTATCTTGTGCCCTAGGGGCACATGATAAGAACACCAAAAGTACATAAAAGGTACACAGGGGCCCACAGAAAAGTACACAGGGATGTGTACTTTTCTGTGGGACCCTGTGTACTTTTGGTGTTCTTATCATGTGCCCTTAGGGCACAAGATAGAAAAACTCTTTGCTAATAAAGACGTGATTTTTGATACGTATAAAAAAAACTGACATAAGGCATCATCATATGCAATGATCTTGTACTGTAATAACTTTAAATCCACGTAACATAATTAATGTCATCAACTTTAACAGACAGAAATAAATCACATAATGCACAAATCAGCTACAATCAAGGAAGCAACAAATTAAATAACGAAATTAATCAACTCAGCTTGATCATCATCAACATTCAAATGTACATGTGTAACAACTTAGAATATATAGTCAAGAATGAAAATAAAGCTAACCTGATGAGAAAATCGAGCCAGAAAAAGAACTCGACCACGAATGCTCAGATCAACTTGTTCGATCTTTAGGTTCACGTAAATTGTAACTGAATTACAAACATACATACATTTCATCAACTTTCAAACGTCTGGAATATTATCCGTTGCAACAACAGTTTGCTAATTTAAAACGGACTTTTCTTGATTGGGAAAACTTGTTAGCCAATTTAAAGTTTCTTGGAATACATTAACGATCAACGACTATAAATCTTCTGCACATGGCCTGGTTTGCAACAGATCTGTTTCCATTAGCTTTAGCCACTTGGTTGTAGTAAACATAATTACATTTCTATCTACTTTCAAACGCTTGGAATATGATCCGTTGCAAAAAACGGTTGCTAATATAGAACGGATTTTTCTTGATTGAAAACCGTCGTACTTTAAATTTCGATGTAGTATTAATGCTATGGTAGAAATCTGTTGCAGGTTCATACCGTAGCATTAGCCCACTAGTGTTGTAGTGAACATTGATAACCGACAACGCTACATGTAAATATTTTGATCACAATGAAAAACTTAAACGAACAAACCTGAACAGTCGCGAAAGATAAATCACGAACCCAGATGACGAAAGGTGGTCAAGTAGAGACGAATTTGCTTTAGAAAATTGTGGATCGATCTTTTGCACTTTAGTGTTCAAATGGTTTCTTTACGTCTTTATTTATACGTACACACATATATGAATTATAATAAAATGTGTGAGAGAGATTGCTTTAATCGTTTGGTTGCTACTTTTGCTTTTATCCGCCGAATGAGATTTTTTATATTATTTGTTTTTGAAGCTCAAACTCATGATTACATATGTTGAGCTCTTGTTATATTTATTTGGTAAGAGTGGTGGCTGGGCTGTAAAAAAACCTGACGCGACTCGGACTCGGTCACAATAACTAAGTTTATTTGAATCAGGTTATTTGGGTCAAAAATTTATTCGTGTAATTCGAGTCAATCCGAGTAACCTAAATATTAAATAGGGTTAGGTATTGAGTTGAAAGTATTTGGCTAACTCGGGTTCAGATTGATCGGATTGATTCGAACCAAGGATTTTTTTTATTTTTTAATATTAATTTTATAGATTTTTTATTTAAAAGAGTAAAAAATGATTTTTTTACATTTTACTCATATTCGGTTGATCGTGGAATACTCGAAATTGACTCAGACTGAGTTGTCCTAGAACGGAATTGAACTGAAACCCGCAGTAATACGAATTCATATAGTGGTCGAATTCGGATAGGGCGGTGTGAGCTCGGTTCCGGGAACCGAGCTGTATGAACCCCTGGAACCGAGAGAATCCGAGAACCAAAAAAGCATATGTGTTAGGAACCTGTGGGACCAACCGAGAGATGTTTTGGTTCCGCTTTCGGGTTTCTCGGGCTCGGTATCGGCGTATTTTCGGTTTACCCGATTGGAACGAATAATTTCTAAAAACACATCCAAATATCTTCTATATTCTTTATTCTTGTTTCACACATCTAGTTCCTTACATTGGGAATTTTTTACCGGGACGCTATTCTTTCCCCGTGCCGGCCGTGGGACTCTTTCCAATAACCAAAATGTATGAATCTTTGGATTATGCGTTAATGTAATTTTTATGAAGAAATATAAACATGAAGTTGCAACAAGGATGGAACCATAGTACCGTGTTAAACTATTAAAATCACGGATTGAATGTTTGAAGTATACGTTAAAGAACCAAAAACATCTCATAATAATCTCATATATTTGAAAGTCGGCGGGCGATTCTTTGGTTCGGATACCGGAGATCCGCGGTTTCGAACATTCTCGAACAAAATGAGAACCGAATTTGAATATTTATAATATTGTGAAAGATATCCTGTATGGGAGAGACATGGTTTTTTACACCCATCCACATTAAGGATTTCACTCTACAATAAGCAAAAAGGAAACAAGAAAAATTTCTGTTTGAGAAATGAATTGTTAGCTAAAGGCCCATTAAGCAAAAAGTAAACAGGGACTCAAAAGTTTAGTAGTTTATACTCCCTCCGTCCCAAATTAATAGTCCATATTTCCATTTTGGGTTGTCCTAAAATTATTGTCTCATTCCAAATATAGTTGTGTGTAATGTAGCAAATTTACCATATTGCCCCTAATGATACTAGAAATTACCAATGTTTTAAAAACCGGGTTGACCCGTCCGGTTCAACCGGTTGAACCGTGAACCGGCTCGGAGACCGGTCCGGATGAGACCGGGTTTTTGCTTGTTTGAGAACTAGATTGAACCGCCGGTTTTTCGTTGACCCGGGTCGACCCAGTTTGATAAACCCAGCCGGGTCATGACTTTTTATCAAAAAAATATAACAAAATCTTTTTTTCTCAAGGATTTTTCTGATTTTAATGGATAAATTGAAGTGATGAGGACTATTGTTAGTTAAAATCTTATAAATGAGTAAATTAAAGTTATAAACTAACTTATAAACACCAACTAAGTTTTAATATAGATTGTTATAACTTAGATTTATATTAATTGTTGTTGCAAATATTTGCTATATTATAATAGAAATAGAACTTAAAATAAAGCTTATCGGTAGAGTCTTAATATTTTTCATCGGTTTCAATCGAATGAAGAAAATAAATCGAATAAATTATGAAATTACACAACTTTACATATTAAATATAGAAAAAAGTATACATATGTATAAAACCGGTTCGACCCGGCGGTTCAACCGGTTGAACCGGTGACCCGGTGAACCGGTGATTAAACCGGGTCGATTAAAAAACCGGGTTTTAAAACATTGGTCAATACAATCGCAACCAGATATATAGTGTATCATTCTTATACTCAATAGAGTTGCAACCAAAATTTGTTTGTCAAACAACGATAGATATTCAAATGTTTTGGCACAACAAAGATTATGGGGAGCTTATGATAATTTTTGAAAAAAATAAGCTATTTAAAATATAAGCCTTGTTTGGCAAATGAACTTATATGAGATTATAAAAAAAATAATTTTTTCATAATCTCTTAAAATCAAATACTACTTCATGTAGCTTATAAAAAATAATCTCCATCACCATCTCCATCTACAGCTACATCTCCAGTTCCAGCACCATTATATCGCAAACATACCATTATAAGAACTTTCTATAACGTGATTAAGAAAATAGAAGAATGCAAACGAAGGAGCGAGCATTTGGTACGTAGATGTAACTTTAAAATATTTCGGGTACGGAATTTTTAGCTTTGACCGACTTTGACCTGACCCGAATCGATCCGAATCTTGACCGACCCGACTAACACCCTGGTTGGTGGTATCTTGTGAAGTTATTATTATATCTGGAATTTACTCTTTACGTATAAAAATCTCTCTTTTTGTATTTCTGGCGAATGAAAATAAGAGGATGAGATATTATAAGAACTTTTAACGTGGTTGAAGAAAATAGAAGCAGCAAAGATGGATATATTTGGACGTAGATGCAACTTTTAAATATTTAATACCCACATATTTATCATTATTTTTAGAGATATATATACCACAATAACTAACGAGGATATATATTTCCTTCTCAAACTAATGTCATGCATGAACTGAGAGTATGATATGAAGCCTCGTTAGTTTTTTTTATTTACTTGGTTTTTCGATTTAATATTACGAACCAACTAATTTTAAAATGGCTACACTTTAAGATAAGATAGCTCAGAATTAACGCAGGTAGAGCCTCAAAAGTATTATATGACTTGAAACAACTCAAGTCTAATTAATAAATCACCAAATCAAATCTCACCCGTTCATTGATGGTTGTCACACTTGACTTATCTATATAGTTTAAGCTTATAAGTTGAACGAGGTTTTTAACCCGCGCTTCGCTGCGGAGCGCACATTTTTTTCGTTTTCAAACAAACTAAAAGGGTTAGTCTTCTAAAAATAACCGTTGAATATTTAGTTACACAATCAGCTATGAAAGCTTAGGTCAAACCATAAGCTGTATTTGCACAATTAATCTCTTGAATACACCTGAAAAAAGTGTCAAACACAAATAAAAACCACCTTACATAGAAGCAGTGTCATGATGAAAAAAATCTGCAACTCTATTTTAGTAGCCATCGCAGATCATCGACACTTTAACATTACATCCATATGGTTTTTATCTTCTCATACTGACGGATAATTTACGAACATATTGTTCCGACAACCTGCAAAGAAGGAAAAAGGTATATAAAGTTAGACAAAGATCATATTAAGCCATTTTATAACTTATAAT
>BQNB010120557.1:0-14567 GCA_026074375.1 Tanacetum coccineum | reverse complement strand
TAACAATAATTTATTTAGTCTTAGTTCAAATTTATACTTTAATTTTTTAAAAAGAAATTTTCTCTATATCGTGGCAATATAAAGTAAAAAAAGGAGAGAAAATGATGAAAATTGAGGTAATAATAATAATAAAAACTGTGGGCTAATAAAAGTTTACTGCATCTTGCCGGCTCACAACCGATGTTGCAGTCTTCTAAAGAAGGCCCATAGTAAGAATAATAATCCGAGACTGATAAAAGTTTGCTGCATCTTGCCGGCTCACAACCGATGTTGCAGCCTTCAAAAAGGTCGAGGATTTCCTTCGTTTAAAGGGTATAAGTATAATTATATTAATGTTAAGTGTGATTTAATAAATATAGGGAAAATCTCTTTTTCTTAAATTTAAATATGCTTTTGAACTAAGACTATTTCATTTTAAGTTGTGGTTTTTCTAAATGAATTGTTTAACGGGAAGCCTAAGAGTTTTTGAAACCGAAGGTCCGTGAGTTCCGATACTATTCTCTGTGGGGTGTCAAAAGCCTGGTCACCTAAGCCGGTCTCGGCTGGGATGTGCCGAGAAGAAAGTCGCTACATGGAATGATCTCGCCTTCAAAATCATAATTCTTGGGTGGAACGTGAAGCATAGAAATATTGCAATTTTCTTAAAAAGTTTGATCTATGGTTGAAATTCGAAATAAGCACATTCACCTAAGATATAATAATTATCGGGAGTGAAAAGTTTCACAAGTTACAAGTATGAGTAGTGTTAGCATCTTAACTTATATTTAACGGTGATTTCGTTTTTAAGCTTGGTTTGGGACAAGTGAAAAACCGGGGACGGTGAATTTACCTCTTTTTTTGGCATTTTAGGATTGAAGTGCTTCTTGTTCTATGACCCTAAAGGTTATTATAATAACGAAAGTCCGAACATTCTAGTTAGTTGCTTAGAAAGAAAAGTACAAAAAGAATGAGAAAAATGAAAAATACAAAAATATGTGTGGTAATAAGTGTAAATATTTAAAAATGGTCAAAACGGGGCTTTTCAAAACTAATGATTCTTTAATTCCCCTTGATGAACACTTAGCTACTTTTCGAGGTAATTAGTCGAGGGGGATTGAGATTCTTGGTTTTCTAAAGTGCTTACTTATGGCATTGCGTGAGGACACGACAATAGTTTAGTATGGGGGATTTTGGTATGTGCTTAATTACACATACCTTTTACCTAATAAAACGAGCAAAAATGACCAAAAATGGACATAAAATGCCAAATATATGTGTGTTTTGCTTTGTATATTGTGCATGTATCGGATATTCACCAAAGGACAAAAACGAAGCCAAAACCAAGCACGAGAATGGAAAGAGCGTGAAAGATCAAAGTCGGGTCAGCCCATTAAGCTTATTGTATAAGTCCTATATGATAAAAAGGCCCAAAGTCTAATTTATAACTATCCCCGCCCAAAACATAACAAGCTGGCCTATTTCCTTTTACCATAACACCCGTTAACTCCCTTATTCCTATCAACCCTAAAGGTTTTACACCGTTAGTCCTTAAGGACTAACATGGTTAGTCCTTATAACTTAACAACACTCACCCTGTTACCCAAATTAAACAAACAGTACCCCACATCCTTTCCTGCCAATTCCACTGTTCATCTGTCACTCTCATCCCTGGACCCCTACTCCCTAAAACAAACCTATCACTCTCATAACTCAACCCCACTTCACAAACCACCAATTCCACCTTGGCAATCCTTTACTTTTGATTGGTTGATGAGATAAGGACCAATTCACAGACTGTAATTCAAGAACTTAGAGCCAAAGAAAAATGAAGGGCTATGATGAAGACTTCGAGCTCACTCACACAAGAAACACACCTTTAAGACCTAGAACCTTCTCATTCGGCTATAAAAGAGAAGACCATTGGCAGTCAAGTGCATCTAATTTTTTATCAAGTTTTTATCTAGCTTTATAGTACTTTAACCTATTGTAATTTACAGCTTTTCTAAGTTTTTTAGCTTATTGTACTTTTTTAAAAGTCTTGTACTCTTGTTTTTAAGTTTTAATGAAATTTAAGTTTTATTGATTAATCAAGTTTTAAGTTAATGCACTTTATGTTTTAAAAATGTTTGTTAAGCTCTTTTAAGCTCTTATTTACTTAGTTAAAATTGTTCTTACTTAAGCTATATAAACTTTTCCATAGTTTATATAGCTTACGTCCTTTTCACTCAAAAATCACTAAAAAAAGCTATATGGATGATAAGCCAAACCTGGAAGTGCTTATGGGATTTACCAGCTTATCTTTGATAAGCTAGAGCTTGTAGACGAAGCTCTTAAGAGCTTATTTGTACTGGTTTAGAGCAAAGGGCTTTGTAAGTCCTTACTTTTCTCATTTTTAGCTTAAAACTGCTTATTGCTTATTTACTGCTTATTTATTGCTTTTTACTGCTTATTGTTGCTTATTATTGTTGTTTATTGCTTATTTATGCTTTTTTATTGCTTATATGTCATTTACTTGTGTTTTTATATAAAACTGTCTTATTTGCTTTAATTCTGCTTATTCTTAGTTGCTTATTTTAAGTGCTTATCTTTGAGTTTTAATTGCTTATTTGTGCTTATTTAACCTAATGCTTTATCTGTTTTTACTTTTCCAAGCTTAATTCAAACTTTTGTAGTGTAAAAATGAAAAATCAATTTTTAAAAGAGTGTTTGGCACTAGCAGTACTAACCATGTGTTAGTACTGCTGGTTTGTTTTTAGCACTCAAACCAAATTCAAACAGCTTAAACTTGTTCTATAAGTTAGTTTAATTTAGTAGTTAAAGTCTAAAAATCTAGTTTAAGGTTTATTGTAGTCATGGTTTGAATCTGTGTAATTGTGGGTTAATATAATTGCTTATTTGCTTAGATTCTTAGTAGTAGCCTTTTGGTGTTGTTTTCATGCTTGGTTATGCCTTAATATGCAGTAGATATAAGTTAGTTTAAGTTTGTATTTGCCATTTTGATTTTAGTCAAAACCTGTCAAATTTAACAAGTCTCATTTTCAAATTTAAAGTCCCATTTTCTTTAGCAAAATTAGGTTAGATTAAGCTTGTTTTAGGTTCTAATTTTCTTAGCATTAGTTCATTAGATATAGGTCTTCATCTGTTTAAGCTTATTTAGAGGTTTAGTGCTTATTTACTTGCTTAAAAATAGGGCTGCAATAAGCCTTTTAGTCTTTACAAAAAAAAACTCAGCATACACTGAGTTAAACAACCCTTTTTCATAAGCCTTTTTCATAGCTTATATGTGTTTCAAACTGCTTATTCTTTGCTGATTCTTGTAGCTTAATGTATAAGCTTGATTGTCCTTTTGGTCTTTAAGCCATAAGGATAGCTTAAGTGGATTAAAAATAAGCTAGAAAGTGCCCTCTTAGGCTGTTTTAAGTCTCTTTGAGCCAAATTGCTTATTTGCTTATCTGAGTAATTTAGCTGTTAGTATTGCTTAACTTTTGTTTAGATTTGCTTATTAGGTTAGGTTTTAGGTCCTTTTAGCTTATTTAGCTTAGGTTTGAGCTTATTCAAGCTTATAAGCAAAATCAGTTAAGGCTTAAAGCTTTTTCTTCTTAAACTGTCCTAAAGCTTTTCAGTCCCTTCCAGCTTATTTAATTTGCTTATTTTTAGTTAGAAGTGCTTATTAGGTGTAGGTGTGTATCTGTTTTAGCTTATTTTGTTGTTTCATTTGCTTATTGTGTTTAAGAAAGCTAACAATTTAGCTTTTGTCACTTAGTTTCTAAAAAGCCAAAACTGTCAGTTTAGATTTGCTTATTTCCTAGCTTATTTTCAAGTCTTATAAAAAGTTACTTTTTTAAAGTTTTCTATTTTTGCTTATTTTATAGCCTTTTTAAAAAGAAAACAAAAAAATGTTTTATAAAAAAGAGAGGTCACAGGGGTCGAACCACTCACTAACCAACTGCCCTTGGGACTTTTTCAGTTACAGTTTGTTTTATTTATTATTTAAAGTAATTCAACCCTTTTTGCTTAACAACTTAGTTTAGCTTATTTCCTGCTTATTTAAATAAGTTGTTTTCACCATTTTATTTTTCCTAGGATTAGCATTGTCCAAAGTACTTTTCATAATTTTTTCAGAATTTTCCAAATTAGTTTAGTATTTTTAATTAATTTTTTAGATTAAAACTGTTTTTAATTCATAATAAATAAAATAAAAGTCAAAAAAATATAATTCTTTTTTCTAAAATTTCCTTTTATCATTTAGGACCTTTAAAAATTAAATTTGCTTTTGTAGGGTTAAAATTTGATAGTTTAGGTTTTTAAAGCTCGGGTTTAGATCCCGTTATCGTTTTTCGTGTTTTAACTTTAATTGCTTTCGTTTTAGGCTTGCTTTTCCTTGTTTTTGCATTTTTAATTGTAGAATTAGAATTAAAAAAATCATTGAATCATTCAAACACGCGATCACGAACTTAAACTCGATTCTCAATTCACGCCTCGTCGGGAAACGACCCGGGAAGGTTTTGGATTTTACTTTGGTCAAAAGTAATCTCTTAGAAGCCTTACGGAATACTTACACTCTCTCTTTATTTGATATTTTGGTTATATATTATATATATGTATTAACTAATTATTGCTATATATATAAGTATAATTTTTAAGAATCAAGGACTATATGTGATGAAATTAGGAAATAATCCGGAAGATAAAATATGTCTTGCAACTTTAGACGAAAACTCCACCTTATGGCATAGGAGATTAGGTCACCCAAATATGCAATTAAATCAATCATTGGCTTCTAAGGAATTAGTTAGAAATCTACCTAATCTTAAATTTGACCGACATTTTTGTGACGCTTGCAAAATTGGAAAGCAAGCTCATACTAGTCACAAAGCCAAAAATATAGTATCAACAACTAGATGCTTAGAATTAATACACATGGACTTATTTGGCCCATCCGCCGTACGGAGTTATGGAGAAAATCGTTATACCTTAGTAATTGTAGATGACTATTCTCGATATACATGGACTAGATTTTTAGAAAATAAAACAAAAGAATTCGGTGAGTTAGAAATATTTAGTAAAATGATTCAAAATAAATTAGGATGTTCCATAGTGTCAATTAGATCGGTTCATGGTTGGGAATTTGATAATGAAGTACAATTCAGAAACTATTGTGAGTTAAACGGAATTTCTCACAATTTCTCCGCTCCTCGTACTCCACAATCAAATGGGGTAGTAGAAAGAAAGAACCGCACCCTACAAGAAATAAGTAGAACCATGTTAAATGAACAATCTAATCCACAAAAATTTTGGTGTAATGCGGTCGATACATCAACCTACATAATAAATAGAATCTCCATTAGACATATTTTAGGAAAAACCTCATACGAGTTATTAAGAGGAAGAAAACCAAACCTTAACTATTTCAAAGTATTTGGAAGTAAATGCTTCATTAGTCAATTCTCTTTGATAGCAGTTTAAGCAATTTAGGCCTAAATTCAGTTAAGAAGAGTTAGCTCGTTTATTGTTCTTAGGAGTCTAGATTCTCAGATCATTAGTGGTTAGATTTAAGCTTTCCTTTGGTAAAATTTGATTACATTTAGTTTAATATAGTATAAGTTCAATCTGTTTCATGTTTTTAGTTTGACAAAAATGAATTTGAGTCTTAAAATCTGGGCGGTACAAATGTTAAAAAATGTCAAAAGAGTACAGTAGTAGACTATCAATTTCAACTTCCTTTTCTAGCTTATTCATTTATCTAGTTTTCTTAAGCTTAGGTTATTTGTGTTTTTCAAGTATTAATCTTAATCTGTTTTAAACTTTCAGCTTATTTCCTAGTGCTTATTAGTCTTTAATTTAGCTTAAAAGTTGTTAAAAAGTCCTTAAAGTCTGTTTTTTATGTCTGATGTCTTTTAACTTTAACTGTTTTCTTTCTTATTATTTTTTACTTGTTTATTGTCCTAGATGATTATTAGGTATAGGTTTAGGTATGTCTTCAGCTATATTGGTTTTGGCCTATTGCTTATTAAAGTCAAAAAGCCTCAAACAGTTTTTTCTTAAATCTTCAAAAAGCCAAAATACCAAGTAGGGTATGTTGTTATTTTAATAATCTTTTTCTAGCTTATGAGTTTAGCTTATGAACTAAATTTCAGCTTATTTGTGTTCTATGAGTGGTAAACTTAATCTGTTTTAGGTTTCTTAGTTTTTTTCTTTTAGCTTAGTTGGTCTTAAATCTAGCTTAAAGTGTGTCAAAAATCACTTAAAAAGACATCTTTAGTTTTTTCTAGCAATTTGTCTACTTGCCTTTTGATGTGTTTCAGCTTATTTTGTTAGCTCAATTTTTGGTCCTAAATGCTTATTAAGTCTAGTGTTTCATCTGTTTTTAGCTTATTTAAATTTCTTCTAGCTTATTTAGTGTAAAAAGCCAAAACAACTTTAACTAGAGCTTAACAGTTTTAAGTTAAAACTGTCAGCTTAGTTAAGCTTTTTCTAGCTTAATTTTAAGTTTTGTCAAAAAGGTGCTTCATTAAAGTTTCTTATTTTTGTATTAACTTTAGCTTTTTCAAAAAGAAATTGAAAAAAATGTATTTTAAAAAGGGTGGCCAGGTTTCGAGCCTGAGACCTCCCCTTTAACACCCCAACACTTTAACACACACTCTTATTACCAACTCGCCCTTGGGACTTTTCTGTTAACTCTTTGCACATTCAGTTTTTGCTTATTTAAGCTTATTTGCTTTTTAACTGCTTATTCTTTCAACCTTATTTCCAGTTTTCATTTTTCATAGATTTTAAATAGGTTAAAGTATTTTTCATAATTTTTCCAGAATTTTAATAATTAGTTTATTATTTTTAATATTTAATTTAGACTAAATCTCTTTTTAATTCATAAAAAAATTAATAAAAGTCAAAAAAATATAATTCTTTTTTTTAAAATTATTTTTTATCATTTAGGACTGTTAAAAATTAAAGTTACATTTTTAGGGTTAAAATTTGATAATTTAGGTTTTAGTCGCGTTTTTAAAATTCCCGTTATCGATTTAATGCTTAATGTTTTAATTGTGCCTTTTTAGATTAGCGTGCCTTAAATTTACTTTCTATTTGCGTTAGTAGAATTAGAAACCAAAACCAAATCTTTTATGATAATCCAGCTCGATTCCCGACATAAACGTGAATTTCCATTCACCTCTCACCGAGGAGAATGATACCCGTGTTGATTACTTATTATTCTTTCCTAAGAATAATTTGTATGATACTTTGCTTACGTATATGTTTTAATAAAACGAAAGAGCTTCGGCAACTAGAGCAGGCGGCTAATCTTACTTATACTACCGAGCCTTCGCGACGTTTCAATTCTTTTTATGATGATCATGATTATGAGGAGAGTACTATTCCTTTGAATGAAATTGTTTCTCAAATACCCTCGTCTATTGCAATCATACCTGTTTTATCCACTTTGGAGCCCGAAGACTCTCTCATAATGAGGGATGAGTATCTTAGCACTATTCCTGAAAAGGAATCAGGCAAATTAATAAAGTTTAGTGTTAAGGACCTTGTTCCAATCCTAAGTGAGTCGAGGATACTTTCGAGAGTGATGGTGAGTGTGATTTATCTTCGTGTGATAATTTTTCTCCCATTGACATTCCAGAGGGAAAATCTGTGACTTTCTTTAACCCTCTCTTCGATTCAAATGACGATTTTACCTCTAGTGACGACGAGTCACTATCCGATGAGGACGTTCTGAAAGATAATGTTAAAATTTATTCGAACCCTCTTTTCAAATTTGATGCAATGACGAATACATCTCTAGTGACGTAAATCCTCTTTTTGATGAGGTGTTAGAGGACATCGAGTGCAAGGAATCTTATGATTCCAACTTTGATGAGTCGAATTTGTTAGTCACACCTCTTTCCGATTCTAATGAGGATGAGTTTTTCGACCCAGGTGATGACATTGAGCTTTTACTTCACCATGATTCGTCTACTCCTAAGATAAGCGTTGTTTCCATTCTCGAGGGGTTCACTGGAGATATACTCTATCTTGAGAGTTTGCTTAGTAATGATATTATACTTAGTCTCCCTCTCGAGGTGTTCCTTGATCATGACCCGAGGAGTTTAAGTGATATTAATGATTTCAAGATTATGGTCAAAGTTTTCGACCCCGGCATTCATAAAAAAAATCTTCAACATATGTGAGCTTATCCTTTGAGGATCGCCATTATCTTTCCTTCACATATTTTATCCGAATTTTTCTTGCTTATTTCACCTATCCGGTGAATTCTTCTCTTCCACTCTCCTCCGAGAGTGAGGATATCATTTTTGACCCCGGCATCTCCGCTTTTCATTTTTCTTCTTTAAAGCCGGTGGCATATGAATGTCCATTGGAAGTTTGCTCTTCCACTTGTTTCGTCCCTAATATTACGATGATATGGGGAGAGTCAAGCTAGAGACTCGCACAAAAACAAGCGCTTCGTGGGTGGCAACCCATGATTATCCCTAGTAGTAGTATGTTAGTTAATAAGTGTGATATAAGGAGCCTCGCCTCTTCCATTCTCGTGTTTTGTGTTTTGTGTCCAGGATTGCCCCAGATTATGAAGACTCTCGTGCTCGTGGTTTTGTCCATCATCCACTCGATCTTCAATCCTTCGCATGCTTATATATGGGAATCTGATATCCTAGATCTTATTGATTAACGTTCATCTATTAGCATAATTAATAAACGGCTTTAGATTTGCGTAGAGACCCCTTAATATTTGGATTATGCCTTGAAATTAGTATTGGGGTGACAGTCTCACATTGAGGACAATGTGTAGTTCTAGTATGGGGGATCTTTCGATTCGATCTTACTTGCATTTGCCTTGTCTTCATGTAACCCCGTTTTCCACCAAAAATATGTGATTTTATGCCAAAATTTAAAATTTATCAAAAATAGAATAAGTGTTTTGACATGATGTTTTGTCTTTTTAAGGAATAAATTTTGACTTGATCGAGCATGTTGCGCTCTAGCTTGCCCCTTAACTTATATAAATTTAAGCTTATGCTAGTCTTTTATACAAGAAGCTTTAAAATGTGAATTCTAGCTTGAAAGAGCCAAGAGTTTGTAAGTTTCCATGATAGACTTTAAATATGCTAAGTTTGTTTTTATTAGACTAAGCATTCGCGGATCTTTTTATTAAAGATTTTAACTTTGCGAAGAATGAAAAATGATAGAGTTTTATATAAGTTAAATGCTAAACGTGGAGTAGTTGGATCTCTTTAGAGCTCATAGAGGTTAATTGTGGCTTTTTTTCTCCCATCAGCTTAATAAACATTATATAATTATTGAATAAATAAAGCTGCTTTAGGTTTTTGCGATTCTTAGTTTAAATCACTTCGTAGAGATTCCTTCTGGTGAAAGTAAGGTACACATCGAGGTTTTGTCAGTGTTGTGGGGAAATAGGCTATCGATTCCTGACGGCTCGCTACCGTTGTCTAGGTAGTTAAAAGACCACTGGACTTGAAATTTGGCTATAATAGTTATATAATAAAGCGAAGCCGAAATAAGACCACTACCTCTTGCTGGCTCACAACTGATGTGGTAGTCGTTTAAAGGGTGGATGTAATAATAATAAAAAAAACTGTGGGCTGATAAAAGTTTACTGCCTCTTGCCGGCTCACAACCGATGTGACAGTCTTCTAAATAAGGTACATTGTAATAATCCGAGACTGATAAAAGTTTGTTGCATCTTGCCGGCTCACAACCGATGTTACAGCCTTCTAAAAGGTCGAGGAATTTACCGAGGTTGAAATAAGACTCCTGGATCATGGTCGGCTCGCATACCGATGTGGCAGTTGTTTAAAGGACCGAGGTTTAATAATGTTGCAATAATAATAATAATAATAAAGCCAAATTTCAACTCTGGGGTTATCTAAAAAGGATAACCCCTAAATCGTGTGAAATTAGAACCTTAATGTGGACCTTATTCTCACCATATCGTCTCTTTAGGAAAAGATTTCAAACTAATTGTGGTCTAAACAGGGTTTACTTTATATGAAAAAGACATTAACTTATTTGTCACAAATAATAATGATAATAAAATTCTTAGAGGATTTAGGAAATAAGAGAGCAAAAAGTAGCTATGCATACACAATTAGCTTTTATGAGTTAGCATTTTAACTTATATTTAACAAGTGATTTCGTTTTTAAGCTTGGTTTGGGGTGGGTGAAAGATCAAGGACGATGAATTTATCCTTTTAGTGTTTCTTGTTCCGTGAAGTTATGATATGAATGAATGATAATAATAAATGCATAAAAATGGTAAAACGGAGAGCTTTTCAAAACTAGTGATTTCTTAATTCCCTTAGATGAACACATAGCTACTTATTGAGGTAATTAGTCTAAGAGGGAGGAAATGGTTAGTTTTCTAAGTTTGTATTTATGACATTGCGTGAGAACACGGCAATAGTTTAGTATGGGGGATTTTGGTATGTGCTTAACTACACATACCTTTTACCTAATGAAACGAGCCTAAATGACCACTAACGGACTTAAAATGCCATATATGTGCTTGTTTTGCTTCGTGTACTATGCAAGTATCAAATATTTAGAAAAGGATAAAAAGAAAGCATAAACGGACGAAACCGAGCACGAGATTGGAAGAGTGCGAGAAAAGCAAAGCCGAAGGCGTATACATTCTTAATGTACCAACCCGTACCCATTTTAATGGGTCGGGTCAGCCCATTAACATTGTATCTATACTAACCTAAAATTAGTACAAGTCCAAAAGCTTAAAACCAAGTCCAAAACAAATCCTTTATCTATCCAGGCCTATGAATCATAAAAAAAAAGCCCAATCCCATACAATCCCTTGCCCAAGTCTTATAAACACATGTCAAAGTCAAAAGAATTACTATAGATCTTCTTGTTCCCTCCCATTTTTACACAGAACACACGCTCAAGGTAAATCAAATCTAAGCACCCTCACTTACCCCTCCTTCTAGAAGCCTACCACCTGTCACTTTGGCAGGCCACGTTGGCAATCCCAACGCATATGATTGGCTAATATTGCGTGGCACTTCATGAAGGGCTTAGATTGATTGCGTGAGGATTGGTTTTGATTGGATGGACGAGATTGATAGATTGGGGAGCGTCCTCAGGCTCTAGAAGGATCTTTCCCTCATTATAAATAGAAGGGCTGATCACACAAGAAAAATCATCTAGGAGTAGGATTAGATTAGAGTAGTGTAGATTTAATTTCCAGCTTGATTTCTGCTTATTTTTATGTTTATTGTATTTTTCTTTCAAGTTTAATGTAATCTTTTAGGTTTTAATGAAATTCAAGTTTTTATAAATTTTGTCTTTTAAATTCCGTTTTATTCAATTGCATTTCACTTAATCATGTTTTAAAGAAGTCAATAAGCTCTCATAATCTAGTATTACTCAGTTTAATTCTCTCATAAACTTAATTGAGCTTTTTGTTCTTTAATTCTCCCTAAAATTTATCTCAACTTATGTTGGATGATAAGCCAGATTTGGATGGGCTTATGGACCTTACTAGCTTGTGCAAACAAGCTAGAGCTTGTAGATAAGCTCATTTGAGCATTTCAATCCTTGTTTAGAGCAAAGGATCAAGGTTCACTTAATGTTCACTTTTCTTATTTCTAGCTTATTTTCTATTCTAGCTTATTAGATTGCTTATTTGTGCTTATTTCCTGCTTACTATTGCTTATAATGTCTAGTTAATGCTTAATTTGTCTAGTTTCTAGTTTAGATTAGTTTATTTTATGATTAATAAAAATCTGTCCTAAAACTAGTCTCAATAGCTTTTTAATTTAGCTTATTAGTTAGTGCTTATTTCTCATAGGTCATAGCTTATTTGTCCTTTGTTTTTATAGTATTCAATTTGTTTGGACAAATCATAGCTTTTTAAGATCTGTTTTAGCTTAAATAAAGCTTTTAGAGATTTAAAGGGGTGTTTGGGATAAGCATCTGAAATGCATGAAAATAGTGTGCAGCTGGTTTTAGTGATACAAATGAATTTCATAAGCTCAAATTAGTCCTAAAAAGTCGTTTTCATAAGCTCTTAATCAATCTTGTTAAGTTTTCTTGTTCATTTCTTGTTCCTTTTATCTAATACTTAAGTCTTGTTAGCTTATCTGAGTAAAATGTGTCTAGGTCTTTAGCAATTTTTAGGTTTTAGTGCTTATTAACTTTCTATTTAGCTTAAAAAGTTATTAAAAGTCCTTAGAATATGTTTCATAGTCTACTGTCTTTGAGCTTTTTAGTAGCTTTCTAGCTTATTTAGTTTGCTTATTTTTATTCCTTAGGACTTATTTAGTCTAGCTTAAGGTCTTTTTTTAGCTTTTTCAAAATGAAATTGAAAAAAAATGTATTTTAAAAAGGGTGGCCACAAGTTTCGAGCCTGAGACCTCCCCTTTAACACCCCAACACTTTAACACACACTCCCATAACCATCTTCCCTAGGGTCTTTTTCATTTATATGCATGCATCATTAAATTAATATAGTATCTTTTTCAGTTTAAGCTTATTTGCTTTATAACTGCTTATTAGTTTCGGCTTATTTTCCCATTTTATTTTTCTTAAGTTTAGATTTGTTCAAAGTACTTTTCATAAAATTTTCAGAATTTTATAAATTAGTTTAATATTTTTAATAATATTTTTAGATTAAATTAGTTTTTAATTCATAAAAAAATAAATAAAAGTCAAAAAAATATAATTCTTTTTTCTAAAATTATTTTTTATCATTTAGGACTGTTAGAAATTAAATTTGCATTTTTAGGGTTAAAATTTGATAATTTAGATTTTAGTCGCGTTTTTAAAATTCCCGTTATTGTTTTAATGCTTAATGTTTTAATTGTGCCTTTTTTATTAGCGTGCCTTAAATTTACTTTCCATTTGCGTTATTAGAATTAGAAACCAAATCCAAATCTTTTATGATAATTAATCTCGATTCCCGACATAAACGTAAATTTCCATTCACCTCTCACCGAGGAGAACGATACCCATGTTGATTACTTATTATTCTTTCCTAAGAATAATTTGTATGATACTTAGCTTACGTATACGTATATGTATTATATATATTATTAAGAGGGGTTTTTGACGAATATCAGTATGCGTCCTCGCGTACCGACGAAGCGGGAGGTAAGTAGTTCACTTTCAAACCCGAGCAAAACAATCTTGGTGACACCTATAATCCATCATGGAAAAGTTACCCAAACCTTAGGTGGAAACAACCCCAAAATCCTCAAAATAATTTTTTAAAACCTACCTAATCGGTTTTGGCCCAACGGTTCATTCCCGAGCCATCCCTTCAACAACAATCCTAAAAATTTTAACAGTCAATAAAATCTTAAAGGATTGGTGTCCAACTTCATGGCATCTCAAGATGCTAGATTGTCTAAGTTTGAAGCCGATTTTAAACAACAACAAGGCGAGATGACCAATAGAATTGACACAGTCTTGAAGGCGATCACCGATCGAATAATGGGAGCACTTCCTAGGGACACGGTTAAAAACCCAAAACTGAATATTAATGCCACCTCTCCAGTTTTATCTGCTCATTCTTACCTAACGGGAGATCCCCAATGCTCTACCCAACTCTATAATTCGATCAACACTATCACAATATGTCTCAAGCAACTAAACAAATCCTGTGATGACAAGTCACCACCTGATCCATCAATCTCATTCATCACAAAAAAAGTTTGTAAACTTAATTCATTCCTTGAGTCATCTGACTTGGTTCCCTGATCATCAGATACAAAGTTTGTCTGCACAAAGGATGATAGAGACGTAATGTTTATTGAAATAATTAGGAAGTATGATGATTCTCACAAAGAAGGACCTAAAGATGAGGAAAATACGACAATAGAAGGGTTAGAAGTAGAGTACTTTGACACATTTTCGACTAGGAGCGAACTAGCATATCATAACTACCTAATGAGTGGCCCAATTCCATCCTTGTTTCTGAGAAACCCCATCATCACAAAGGGATGTCCATCAAATCTTAAAATACCATGCAACATTGGACATGTGCATGTGAAAAAATCCTACATAGATCTTAAATTCCCTTTGAACGTCATGACCCAAATGTTGTATAATTGGATCATGAGAAGAAAACTTGACCCTAGGGATGATCCAAATAGAGGAGTAAGCAATTTCACGGAAAGGATTAAGGCGATGCACGTCTTCATGGGAAACTTCACTTATGTCATAGACTTCATGATTGTTGAGGATATTAGTTCAATCGTAGACCCTAGGTTATCACAAGTAGTACTAGGGAAGCCCTTTATTGAAATATCCAATATGACCCATGACCCTTCAATAGGGGTAGTGAAGTACACTGACAGAATCGATGAGATTGACTATAAGATGCCCATAAGATTGAGCAATATAACTCGCTATCTGACTTAGAGCAAGAGCACACGAAGTCAGTCTACCTTAGGAACGAGGAGGATAAGAGAAGAGGAGTAGAGTATGTGATGAGCAAGATACTAGGTTTCTATAAAGAATGTCTAGAGCTTAGACCTGAATATTTGACTGGAGTTGCAGATGAAGGAGAAGTCACATAAGGATATGTGACTTCGAGTCTAGCTACAAGACTC